>JAMQGT020010277.1:40000-92476 GCA_024447675.2 Pterophyllum scalare | reverse complement strand
GCCTTTCTGAGGAAATGCATCGCTTCCACTCTAATCCCAAGAAAGTGTAGAGACGAGCACTCGGAGAGATGTGCCTTCAAAGTAAAGAAGTGATGATGACTTGTTTCTTTTATCGTGCTATAGTACCTGTGGGGATGAGATGATAGCGTGCACACAGTGATCGCACTGTTGTTCCTGAAAGAATTTTTAAAAGTAAAGTACTCTGAAAAAATTGAAGGTGAAGCAAATTAGAGTTATCGTGCATTTCTGCAACTATTGTCTCACTTATTGCTTCCATGCAGTAAAGAGGGAAAGAAGCACCCAGGTGTTGCTAGTCACATGCACTCTATTAGTTGATCCTCAGCAGGTGTGACCACTTCTATAAAAGCAGGTCTGGAGCATCCAGGTGTGTGTTAACACAATGCTAAGGAAGAAAAAACCCAAGTGCTACGTCTTGGGCTCTTACGGGCCTTAGTCAGCATGTTAAATGTTAAAGTACAATAGAATAGAAAATACAACAGAAAAAGACTGAACAAGTATGGCTTGTTCAGAAGTGTTGCCAAGAGAAAACCTCTTCTGTCTGAAAAAACATGGCAGCACAGCACAAACCACAAACCCTCTGGAACAATGTCCTCTGGACAGATGAGACCAGAGTAGAGATGCTTGTCGGTAACGCAGAGCACCATATTTTCGGCCCAAACCAAACACTCCATATCAGCCGAAACACCCCAGCTATCAAACACGGTGTTGGAAGGGTGATGATGTTAGGCTCGTTTTGCAGCCACAGGAGTTGGGCACCTTGCAGCCATTGAGCCAGCCATTGATTCTCCTGTATACCAAAGTATTCTAGAGTCTGCCCGATAGCTACAGCTTGGCTGAAACTGGGTCATGCAACAGGACAATGATCCCAAGCACAGCAGCAAATCCACCACAGAATGGCTGAAAAGGAGAAGAATCAAGGTGTTGCAACGGCCCAATCGAAGTCCAGACCTCAACCTGACTGAAATGTTGTGGCCGGAGCGCTGCGAATAAACAAATTCCTCCACAACAACGTGACAACCTGATCAAGTCATACGCAAAATGATTACTTCAAATTATTGCCACCAAAGGTGGTTCTACAAGCTACTGAATCATGAGGTGCACTTAGTCACACATTTGGACATTACTTCTGCACCTTGCCTTAGTTTTTGTTAAATAAATAATGACATGGTATGTCATGATTTGTATTATTAGGTTTATTCAATGTACGACTGGCTAAAAACCAGATTCTTTTTATTATGTCCTGATGTGTCAAACCTTAGAACTTAAAGAGGACCTCCTTTCTTTTATCCCAGACTGTATACTGAGGCCACGTTTACTAATTATTACTTTATCTAAGAAATTCCATTGCATGTTTACAGGATACAGTTCTTTCCTACACTTTGAATACTTTCTGTGTTTTGGTACTCACAGAAACCCCAAAAGCGTGAAGCTTGCTGCGTGTATGTTTTAGTGATTGTTTTTAAAAACACAGAGAATCTCATTTTACAGCTGTTATAAGGTACTACACTGTGTAATAGTAAAATTACTGAGGGTTTTTTTTTTGTTGTAGCCTCTTGATGCTGCACTCTGCAGCATACTTTTCTCACAGCTGGCTGCACATGAAGTCCTACTGTGGGTCAGGATCCTGAACATTTAACAGAGCCAAGCCTCAGAAATACGGTAAATCATCCAAACCCGGCCCAAACTGCCTTCCCCATTGCAGGTTTCCCTAAACACCTAACTGACCTTTTTAACTGGCATTTTCTATTTTATTTCTATTTCTATTATTTTCTATTTTCTTCCTTTTCTTCCATGTATGGTGAATCCACCTCTTTATGCAGCAGACTGAACTCATTCAGGCAATATGTTTCTTACGATACATAAGCATGTGACCTTGAAGTAGTATAACTGTAGCAACTGAGCACAGTGCAGTCACTGCAGGTTAACTTCTTCAGTCATATGACCTGCTCCACTGCCGGCTAAACCAACCGTCTATATTAAAAATTCTATCTGTCAGTCACGTTATTGAGATGAACTGGGTTGTGATAGATTTGGAGCCACACAGAAATATTGTAAGAGTATTATAGGCAGCTGTGCCACCTCATCACCAGGGATAGCACAATTGATTGCAGACACAGCAAGGCGATAGCAGAAATAATGTGACGGGAAGTAGGTTATTTTATAGTTTAGCAACTTTGACTATTAAGGCATTAGATGACCTGTATCTACAAGTGCACTGATGTGTGTATGCATGTGCAGTGTTATGAAAGTTTGAGAGACACTGAGTGCCAGAGGGAAGACAAGATGGACCAGTAATCGAGAGCCCAGCCTATTGCACGCAGTGTGTCTCTAAGTTCATTCATGCCTTAGTTGGAAAGCTGCTTTTTCACTTTTCGAGCCAAACCAGTTAAAAAGTGATATTTTCTGTTTCAGCTCTAAATGGAACAAACTGCTCATCATTAAAGTGCAGTTTCTCCAGCCTGGCAGAAGGCTGAACTTGCATTGTTTGTTGTCTACCTTACTAGTGTTGGAGAAAACCAAAAAACACAAACAACACAACATTGTTTGTGTTTTGACAATGTTTCACATTTGAGTTATTTATACGGGGACTCTTCCTAACCGAGAATGGCTGCTCTATAGTCCATGTTCTCTGCGTGCAGTTTTATTTTTGTGAACGGAAAAACAAAAATGTGCCCAAATTACTGCACATGGGGATAATTGGTATTTTGTGTAAGAGCATTTCACTTGCTCAATCAAGTCAAATGTGGCCTAATAAGATATTTTTCTCCATCTATCTATGCTGATATGAGCTGTATATTGTTTTACACCTACAGAGAAATTACCTTCACATTTTTCTTCATATTTATTGTCACTAATGTGTGTGCAGTCTGCATTCTGTGCAGAACTTCACTCCGGTATGCACTTGAAGCTAATATTTCAGTTGCTTCATGGTCCCACAGGGAGAAGATGTTATCATGCAGCCGTTTTTCTTCAGATAGACGGGATCAACATTTACTTTAAAGTAAACAATAAATGTGCCACAAAACCCAGTTTAACTTTAACCCAGGCAGCACATGTGAACTGAGGGTGTCTTTTCTGAGTTCTTTGCGTCTGCATGAGGCCAGCGCTCCGTCACAGCTGGAGGACAGATTCACAGTGTTGCCTGCGGCATCTGTACCGAGGAAATGAAACTCCCCGCCAGCTCCGATTCTTCTTGTTTTGTGTGCATAGTCTCTCCCCCCACGTCCCCGTATTTTCTTTCTCATGATGGCAAAAGGTACATCCTCTATTACCCTCTAACCTCACTTTTTGAGTAATTTTGTCCTTTATTACACTCAGTGAGTTCAGTCCTTCTTCTGCTCTCTTTCACTCTCTTCCCATCTTCCCAGCATCAACTGTGTTGAGACAAAAGTACCTCCAACCTCTGTTTCTGTCTTTCAGCTCACTTTGTTTTTCCCTGAGGGTTCTGTGTCAGAAGTTGCCTGCGGTGGCTTCCCCATAAGGGTTACTCCCTGCTTCCCACTATCCGCCCCTCTCTTTCTCCTTCTTAAACCTCGCTCTCCCTCCTCCTTCTATTTTCCTCGCTATTCCATCTTATTCCCATGGGATTCCCAGGCCTTAATTATTCATTGTAATTTGTAGATTAATTCTGCATGGCTACTCCCTCATCACATACGCACACAGGTGCGCACACACTCTTCACTTTTCTGTCTCTGTATTTCTCTCCTTCGCTCCACCTCAGGCACCTTCTGCTACTTACCGCCCCCCCCCCTTTGTCTTGTCCTTTGTTTCTCTGTATCGCAAACGTTCACGCTTTCCTCACATCCTTTCTCTCACTTTCTTTAACATCAGTTTTCCATCTCTGTCTTACACTGGCAACATCTTTCACTTCTCTTTCAATTGCTTACTACGTCCTCTGCTTAAACCTCTGTCTTTTTTGACTCCCCCCCATTTCTCTCTGCCCTCCCCTCCAGCTCCCTACATGTCTCTGCTTTTCTTCATTTCTTACCACCTATACATCCTTTCCTCTGCCCTCCCTTCCTCCTTCTCTCCCCTCTCCCTCGCAGTGACAGGTTCCATTATCATGTTTCTCACGGCTCGCCTGCTCGCCTCCTGATGGATGACCTCACACGAATATTAATTTACTGTAGCATTAACAATATCACATCTTATTCTACACTTACCTCTCTTCCCCCGACTTCCATCTCCTCCTTCCTCCAGCTCTACCTATTCTACCCTCCAAACACCCTTCAGCCAGTACTCTTATTTTCCTTTTTACTCTGTTCCCTTTCTTTTCTCCTTGTGCCTCCATCTTTGCACTTTTTGCTCAAGTTAACGCTTCTCATTCAAAGTGAATTTGTTCAGATTATTCCATATGCATTTAAAAAGACAATAATGTATGTTCTACCGAACAAGAAATTTGATTTTGAAATGAAATCTTATTACATAAAGATAAGCTTATGACTTATTTACACTCAAAACATGCTGTACTGAGTGACACTTATAGAGGCCACATCAAATCCCTCATTGTGAAACATAATTCTATATATATATATATATATATATATATATATATATATATATATATATATATATCAACACAGCAAAGAGAGAAGCTGTTGACATGAGAGGAAATGGAGAAAGGAGAATGGGAAAGATGTGGAAAAGATGAGTGCTGATGAATGGGAGAAGAACAGGGTATTGGCTGTCCCGCTCATTGCTAAGACATTTTTTATCCTCTGCTTTCCAGCACCCTCTCTGTCTTTGTAACACTACTTCTACTACACAAATTACACCCTTTTCTCACTCACTTCCCTTCTCAGTGTTCTCCAAGTGCTGCTTTTTATCTTATCATCGCTCCTCCTTCCTTTAGAGGCTCGTGTACACAGTGTTTATCATCACCTGTCTAAGTTCATTTGAGCAGGAGGACCCCTCTCAGGCTTGCCTGCTGCTCCTTTGAAACCTGCCAGACTTATCTTAACTGACAGCAGTGGATAAATAAAGAACATGCCAGCACAGGTGGTTGCAATCATTTAATAAATTTGACTCGTTTGCTGGTTAATGTTGGGTGGGGCTGTGATGGAAATTTGGTGAGTTCAATGAAGATGTAACTTACAGGTGCAATAAAATGAAAAGCAAATGAAGGGAGATGTTTTGGCAGACCTTCTGAGGCCTGAGAGCTGGTGGTCTGAACAATAATGCACACAGTTTAAATCCCTGCTGGACAAATTAATTACAACTCTAAAGTTATTAGCATTACTTGAGGACTTTGTAGCACCAAGTAAAATGCCAACAGAGACAAACCTTGCACACAAAAACAGGAGGGCGGAAAGGTTCGTTGTATAATTTTTTTCCTTCGCTTCTTATTAAGAGTCTGTGTCAACATGTTTTGACAGTTTTAGTGATTACCTTTCAAGCCAATAAATTAACTGGAGGAGATTACAAAAGATCAAGGAGTAAACAAAGACAGCGAACACGGCCGCTTGATGGAACAAAATATTCATGTAAGAAAGGCGGTCATGCTAGATGAAGTGGAGACCAGGCATGATGCTTTTTCTGTATGAATACCACCGGTAATGATGTGTTCCGTTGGAGACAAGAGTTAAAAGATGAATGTGAGGAAGGTGCAGCAGTGGAAACAGAACCAGTGTTGATGCATTTCGGCAACATAACGGGTGTGAGGACTGGCGACATAAAGCAGCTTCTCACAGAATTATGCTAAGTGTTAAACACTTCACAACCAAAAATTCACACTGCAGCCATCTTCAACTTACAATGAACTATTTTAAAAAGTTCTATCTTGTCATTTTCCAGCAGTACAAAAAAGTCAGAGTTGTTTTTGAGATTAGATCTACTATTGACAATGCATTCTTGGTGTTGTCTGTTGCATGATGCCAAAGGCAGGGTCTCTATTATCAATGCAAGAATGATACAGGACTGTTGTTTTGCATGAGGAAGAGTTTTTGCAGCACTGATTATTCTTCTGCTGAATGAAGTGGCTTTTTTTGTCTGTTAGCCTGAACATGTTGGAGGTTATTTGCCATATTTTAATTTACTACCAAAGTGAAGGCAAAGCTCAGTGCACTTGTAAGTCATGGTGAGCCTGAGCAAAGATGTGAAATTCAATTAAAGGTTATATTATATTATATTTGTTTGAAATGTTCAAGTGTTGTTGCTTCGATTAAGCTATTTTCTATCAGATCATTTGCTTATTTCGTTTCTTTCATCTGTTTTTAGATGAATCTTGTCGGCCCACTGAAGCGAACTCATGATCGTGACAAATTTTCCTCTTGTGGTTTTCATAAAGTCGAGTAGCTGTTGCAGATTTGTTGGCTGCACAACTATGATGTGACTCTCACACTCCATCACATCCCAGAGCTGCACTATTGGATTGAGATCTGGTGACTGCAGGAGCCATTTGACTACAGTGAACTCATCGTCATGTTCCAAGAGTGGGAATCAATTCTTTTATTTCTTTTATTTTTTTACTTTCAGACGAAGCTGTAGAATTGGTGTGCCAAAAAGTATTTATGGTAACAGAGCTGTGAAACTGACCAAAGACAAACCAGAGTGAGCGTGCTGTAGGAAACATAGTTCCCAGCACCACAGTGTGTCACAAGTGGCAGTGTGGCTGGCAGGGGAGGATGCAAATGCAGGACGCGGGAGACAAATTAAACTTAAAGGCAGCTTTAATGCTGAAACACTTTAACACAGTCCAAAATCCAAGTTCGATATTAACCCACAATGTGACACACTTGGAAAATTAGTTGGTGGATGGGCGTGCATACACACAGTAGCAGGGAGCACAGATGATGACGCAAAAAAGAGCTGAGGGTTTAAATACACATAAGGATATTAGGGAGAGTGGAGACAGCAGGGAACAACAGGTGAACTAAATGAAGCTAATGGCACAAAGGAAGCAAAACCAAACGCAAAGCACAGCGAACCAGGGACAACAAGGGATACAAACATACAACCACTCAGACAGGACCTAAAGGTCAAAATGCTGGGTCAAACCCCAGAATCATGCCACGGTGTGGCTAACTGATCTGTTTTTAATAGGGCTAAAGGACTGTGGCATAGAGAAAGAAGCTATAATACATATGCCTTGTTGATTTTGAGCAAAATCATTTCTTCTACTCATAAGAGTTTCTGAGCCGTTTAAAGAGGACTGTGTTTACCTTAAATGAATGGTGATCAAAATCATCCTGCAGAACTAAACTTATCACTTTTTTAGGCATGCGAGCTTATTATTGGAAAGCTTATTTCTACTTAAAACATGAAGTGGCTCTGGTATTTCAAGTACCTCCCAGCTATGAATGGCTGTGGCTTGATCTGCTCAGAGAAACTTCCCTGCTGATGGAATTGCAGGTTAATGGCGAGTAGCAGCAAAATAGCTACTGGTGCATTGGTTCGACGCGTTGGACCAAATTGTCAGCAGAAATTCACTGCGCATGCAAACACATACACACATGCAGCACTTCTCCTGAATCAGTAGTAGATCACCCAGGAGTGACTCATTTGTAATGGCCACTCAAGGCCATTACTTCTCTAAATCCTGGAGAGAGCAAACGAGATGATAAAAACATAAGAGCAATAGAAGAAGAGCGAGTGTGGGCAGGGAGAGGGAACGTAATACTGACATATTTTTCAAATCGATTGATGCCTGAGTAAATGCCCAATTAATCTGCTTTATGATAGCAGGGTGAGTTCTGTGGGATGCAATATGTATGAGGGTCCTTCACTCTGCTCTGTGTTTAAAAATTCTTTTTATCCTACGCCCCGAGGAAGTGTGTCAGATTAGGCTGTGTGTGTCTGCGTATGCACATGTGTGCGCTTCATACCTCCTGTGCAGACCTCCAGGAAGCTCTCACTCAGGAAAACAAGCTCAGAGGGGAGTGGGCTTCATTCCCAGACACACACATAAACATAACTGCAAACATGCATGATTGGGAATAGTACATATGTAAACTACCCTTCTTTAGAACTAAACAGACTCACACAAACAGACTAGGACTAAAAACATTTGTTCCTCAAACAGCCATGCACCTTATCAAGTCACAAGGAAGGTGCTATCCCTAATTTACACTCCACTCAATACAATTACTTACACATAAACAAACACAGAGAGCTGAGCAGTAACAATGGCTCAGGCTGAGTGATCAATCGATGTTGATTTCATCTAAAGCCAATAATGGGAGAAGATCCTGGGCTGAGGCTGTGTTGGAAGGGCAATCATTGTGTTTAGTTAAACCACACCGCTATCTCCCCTGGGCTGACTGCAGTGTGGTTATGTGTGTACGTGTGTACATGTACAGAGTAATTGCAGTGGAGCAGTATGGCTGATGATGGTGCACATGGGGCCCATATACAATGCGGCTCTGTCTGTTATTGCACAGAACTGTGCTATTTTTACTCTAACTCCTGACCATCAACCTATTTTTTTAATGCGCATTTTCAGCATGTGCTTCAGAAAATCGGATTAGGAACACTGGAAATAAAGGTGGAAATGTATCTAATTTCTTTTTTTTAAAAAATAGAGCAACATGAAATCAAATACACTTATGATTCTTCTCCACTAAAAAGAGACATTACAGTGTGATGACTGAGTGGAATGTGACTGCTTGCAGTCATGAAAGACTCAACTTTGAGGTGAGCGATTGAAGCTACAACCAGTGGTGGTACAGCAAAGCCTCAGCTAGTGACATGGCGGGGAAAAAAAAAAAAAAGAGGATTACCGATGCAACTGAGGGCTAAAGTGTCCACGAGCAAGAAACAGTAAGCCAGGAAGCGATGGGTGTCGAATGAATCGCCTCACATGTGGACTGGCTTTGAAAATTATGAAAAAAAAAAATGTTATGTCGACACCCAGTGCGGAGCCCGTAATGTTCTTTGTCTTAAATACAAACCTGGAACAGAAATGAATGCCCACTGTGTTCTCTGCACGTCTTTCCTCTGCTTTGCTTTTCAGCTGGTGCTTGCAATCATGTCATCTCGCCGTGCTCTTCTTCTGCAGTGTGGTACTGGATGGAAAAACGTAATTTTTTTTGTGATTTTTCTAGAACTGTAGTTGAAATCTGAACAACATCAAGCTGGAAATCTGGTTACTATAGCCGATCACAGAAGCTGTAAATGAATGTTTAGGGCCAATACAGAGCAGCATTACCATAAAAAAAAGACTGCATCTGTGGGGACACCATATTTTGTGCGACTGCTGAGAATAATATAGGACATCTAAATGTATGGAGGTTGTGGGTTGAACCTCCCCCTTTGATCAGTGGATAATCTTCTCTATCTACCAGGTGACAGCTGCTTCCAATGAACTAACTGATCAACTGACGAATCAAACACAACCCCGCATCATAACCCCCTCCACCTAACTTCACGTTAGGTGGGTACAATGCAGTCAGGCAAGTACCGTTCTCCTGGCAACCACGAAACCCAGACTCATCCATCACATTTCAAGACAGAGAAGTGTGATTCGTCACTCCAGAGTACACATCCCCGCTTTTTTTTTTTGGCCATTATTTGATAGTACAACAGTGAAGAGCAGACAGGAAAGAAGAGGGAAAGAGCAGGGGGAGACATGCAGCAAAGGGCTGTGGATCTGTGCTGAGACCTGGGCTGCTGACTTTCAGCCCTAAGGCACGTGGTCACCTGGTGAGCTAATTCGACACCCAAGCATGTCTCCACTCTTATTAAAAAGTATGTCAATAATGTGTGAGTTAGTCACATGGGTGAGAGTGAAAATTTATTTAGGATTAGCGACAGTGATGGCGTGGCTATTTGTTTTTGCTTATGCAAATTGTTGCATTGCTGCCACAACAAAGTGCGCCACCGCTCCACCAGAAATTCCCAGATGTTTATACTAAACTGCCACAAATTAATCGGGCAATATCGTGTTATTACCACAGCATGCTGGCTTATCTATGTAATCTTGTTTTACCCTTTTTAAAATCATTTCAACATCCACATGGCACCAGCTGGAAGAAATTTTCCTTTTAGACACCTTTTGAAAACTCGATTTAAATGTGCACAGGTTTGAATTAAAGCACGTCTTGCCTTATGCTGTTTGTTTTTTCTCAGGATTATATGCTTTAACTACATATGCTTTTGTTTGTGCCTCTTCCCCGAGACGGCACAGATGTGCTCTTAGTTTTGAGTTTATGAATGAGATGTGCAGGCTGTTTTATAGAGCAGAGGCACCTAATGGTATGTGTTTCCAAGAGAATGTAGATGATCTGCCAAGACTTAAATAAAGCCATAAAGCATGAGAAGAAAAGGGGGAAAGACAGAGCAGCGAACACACAGAGACTCATGCGCTCTTGTCAGACACAGAGAAACAAAGATGCATCTTAATAATGGCACTGCTGGAAACCACGATTGCTAAATTAATCGACAAAACAGTGACGCTTTTAAGTAGACTTTGATGCACAAATTGTAATTATGTTGATTTTTACATTTTTACTCCCCAAAGCAACCTTTAGTCTCTAGCGGGGGTTTACTTTACTGCATGTCACATTAAGAAAAAAAACAAAACAAGACATGTAATTACAATATAAATTCATGTCACAGGTTTATCTCCCAGTTTATTTAATCACAGGAGATTTACAGAATACTGACATCCCTAATCATACCTGATCGAATTTACTTTTACTTTCCCCGTCCTGCTGTGTTTCAGCTGAATTAAGTCCATCATTGTGCAATTGCACAACACGGCAAGTGTTCTGATCAGTCAGCCAGAAAGGCTCTGATTCTCTGATCCTCTTATCTCCCCTCCATATTTATGAATCTGAGATCCATCTCTGTTTTTTATTCCCCGTGTTCTGCTCTGTAAACTTCCACATGCTCCCGTATTTCGTTTGCGCATGTGTGTCTATGTGTGTGTCTAAAATGGAAAAGCTATAATGTCTGGCATTATGCTTTAATTTCCATGGAAATGGGTTGTAGCAGAGCGCTCAGAATGAGATGGGAGTTTCAGAGGCCTCAGTACTTACAAGTTGGAATTTACCAAGCGGCTTTTTGGTACCCAGCATTCATGCACTTGCAAACACCACATTCCTTAGGCTGCCTTATTCGCGCTGTGTCAAGCCTCTTTTTAGTGAATATTGCAAGGTGGAACTTTGCAATCAGATTGAGCAGTTTTAGCGCTGCAATGTAAAACATCAACATGTCCTTGAATGATTAAAAATAGATTTAACTGATATAAAAATAACATCTTTTTTTTATTACACAGAATGTCAAGGAACTGTGTTATCTTTGATCCAAAAGAAATTACAAGCCTCCAAAAGTGGTAGCAGCGTATTGGCCATGACAAAATGCAGTCCCCTAAACTGTGTCTAATTTGAACTGGCTCAATAAGAGCATTTTCCAATATCTTTCCTACACCTGGGTCCTCTGCTTCTCCAGCAAAATCACTCCCAGAGACTTTCTAGTAGGCATGCAAAGCACCCTCTCGCAGCCACTCACATAATCACAGAGGCAAACATAGACATCTGTGCCTATAGGGGTAAAAAAAAAAAATTTGCCCAATAATGCATGCTGCCATGGGGATGATCTCTGAGGAAAAGGAAGAGCTGGACAGTGCTGGAAGACCGAGGACAGGCTGAGGAATAATAAGAAAAATAGCAGACATGCCCTCAAAAGACCTTGAATAAACAAAAAATAGATAATCTGGATTTTAATATTCATAACCCACGATCAGAAAGGCCTGCCACTTTCACGTGCGCAAGGAAACAAGACAGGGAGGGAGGGTAGTAGGGAGAGAGAAGAAAGCGACCAAGATGGTACAGTAAATGAGCAGTAGGTAGGGCTATATAAGTATGCAGTTAAGGTCAACTGCTACACACACGAAAGCTGGATCCCTTACTGCCCATGTCCCTTTCTTCCTTCTCCTCATCCTTAAGGAGCTTGTCACCTTTAGTGACACCAACAGTCATGCCATGTTCAAAGTCCCTTAAATCACCTTTCCTCCCCATTCTGATGCTTGGTTTGAACTTCAGCAGGTTGTCGTGACCATGTACATGCCTACATGCACTGAGTTGCTGCCATTTGATTAGCTGATTGGATATTTAAGTTAACGAGGAGCTGAAAGGGTGTAAAAAAAAAATGGCTGGTGAGCAAAATCTCAATAATGAGATGCCCTTTCCATAACTTGCAGACACTTTATATCTAACTTGTTACATCTAACTCTTCACTTCATGTGAGAGATATTTTTCCCAGTCATCATTACAATTTTTGAACATTTCTGGAAGTGTAAAAAATCAAAGACCAAACACTTTATGACTGACCACAGAAAGAAACCAAAAAAGAAGGAACCAGTAAGCGGATGATGAAGTTTGATCTGGACAAAAAAGATGAGTCAGAGAAATCAGTGGGCAATGATGGAGAATAAATGCTGCAATTAGAACCACAGAAAGATATCCATCCAGAAAACTTGGAAAATACTCAAAGCATAAAGTTAGAGGTCCATATCTGGTCAAGTGGATGTCATTAGTCGACGGCACTGCCTCCATTAATTAACTGTCATTTCCAAATGTTAACAAATGCCCCACTAAAATGTGGCAGCTGACAATAAAAATGATTTGTTTGATCTATCTCCTCTAACACAAAACCGCCCTCCACGCAGAGTGCACCAAGGTAATAACCATGCAGTATCATTACCAGAGATTAATAGGGCTTTTAATATAGTCATTAAACTCCAGGCTGAAATATGGATGACAGTTGTTAGCTGAGATAGTTTTCTGTTTCATTTCAGGATGCTTTCAAGCTCCTTTGGGTGCCAGAGTTATAGTTGCCATTGGTGCTATCAAGAGCTAACAACATCCTTTGGCATTTACACTTGACTGGTTTCTAAACTATGGACGTTGAGGTGGTCTGCACTGTCAGGCATGCAATATTCCTATCACAGCAAAAACCTAGCTGCTCAAAGATAAACAAATATAATTACTAGAGCAAGAAGGTTGTCAAAAATATTTTACAGCATTTTGGACAACTATAGGAAAGTGGAGGACTCAGAAAAATGAGGACAGAGAGAGAGATCCCGGTTAAAGTCAGACATCATCTTAAAAACTTAACAACCAAGTGTGACAGATTTGAACTTCTCAATTTTCACTTCTTGCCACCGGCAAGAAGTCAAGGAAGGCTCAACGTTCAGTCTTTTGCCTTTATTTAGACAAAAGACTTTTTTTTTGTACCCTAACATTGCCCTCCAAAATGTAGCATTATTTGGGGTCAGGAAATAAAGGTAGGGATACAGAATACAGGAAAGAGCAGGCTTTACGCCATGCTATTTTTAGCATTTTAATCCAATTCCAAAGAGCTGTGCTGTGTTGTTTTGCAGTGAGGGGATTGTGCCGCACAGAAAGTATCTATCTAAACCTCAGAGCGACTTACGCAAGCATCATTGTGGCTGGGGCCTGATGGTCGATCCCACCTTGGCGAAGTACATGGACTTGTTTTACTATGACATTAACCCAGCTCTTCATTAGTAAAGGACAATATGCAAAGCACACCTGCAACACGAACAAGCTTCTCATTTTACCCGTTGCTGACTGTGACTTTCACTCTGCAACATGATAAACACGTCCGATGGTAGGCATCAGCTGTAGCTAGTTAATTGTATATCTGTAATAGCTACGATAAAGCTCCTGGCTGTTCTCTATGCTGTGGCATCTATTTTCAGGCAAATGCTGTTAGGCGGGGGGGGGGCGAAATATAACCCCATGCATAAGAGTGAATGTCAGCAGCTGAGTGGTAACTCTTCTTTTGAGCAATGATCAAGCTGAGCATTTTATGTCGACCTCAGAAGAACCTCTTAGTTTAAAATGTCAGGATTTTCAGCTTCTCCGCACCTGACTGAGAGCCTCTAGTTATTGCAGCAAATCATTTCCAGAGAGCAATGTACACAAACCAGTTTCATCATTCAATATCATTACATGTTTAACACTGTGATGGACTAGGGACATATACAGGGTGTACCCGGCCTCTCACCGTGTGATAGGATGGAAATATATGTATCGTTAGTATTTTGTGTAAAACAGAAATTAATCTTGTTTGTGGTTTGCTAGCAGTACTAGCTGTGTGGACAGTAATTAAGCTGGTAGTGAAAACTGCAGTGCTTCAGCCTTATCAGCCAACAAAAGTTAACAGCAGATTCATTTGAGCTATTTATACCTTTAATTACTTGAAATTGTTGCGAGGTGAACCTTATAGGATTTGAAAGGGAATAAGTGATAAGCAGGTCCTGCATTCTGATTGTATAACCTGAACTCAAACCTGACCACACGATCACTGGAAGACGGATTTATTGCCGCTCTCATGTATACTTGCCTGCCGGTGTTACTGTCGGAATTAGGATCAAAATGATAAAGATATAAAATCCCCAACAACCATGTTAAACTCTCTGTGAGATAGCCGTGCTTCAAAGAGACACAAAGTATTTTTGACCTTTATGTAACAAAGCAAGTTGACTAAGAATGTATTCTTATCTATAGGAACCGCCTCAGGAGAAGTATGCGGTCAGACAATTACTATTTAAATCATATCACAGTTCTGTGAAGATGGTATTGAATCCTCTGGGGCTTTTTTTTTTTTCATATTCACCTCCTGACCTTAACTAAAACAGCAGAACCAGCGTGATGATAAAGCCCTGCCATTTCATAATGTTGCTGTCATCACATTAAAAGGTTGTTGGCAGGCCCACAGTTTTTCCTTATGTAAACCAAAAAAAAAAGAAGTGCTGTAACATATCAGCCGTATGAGTCATAGGAAACTCAGAGGTTTTGGGGAATGCTGATAATCAAACTATTCATGAATTTGGGGACTCATTTTTAGTTTGAGGTTGTCATTTGTCAGCTGCATTAAAGTACAGTGCACCCCCGGGTTTAAATATTCTAGAGGTACTATTTTGCCAGTCTGACAAACTGCCATAAAACAGTGGGAGGTTAAAAAAAGACAGAAATAAGATTCCTGGAAAATAGAAATATCAACCTCTGCCATACCTGAACAGCTGTAGTTTTTTCATATTCAGATGCTTTTAATTTGTACAAGAAATCAGTACTTTAACATTAATGCCTCAAAGAAGGAAGCGATCACCATTAAAGGTTCAAATTAATACCAATTATGTAACTACCAGATCCCCTTTCATCTGAGACTCCCTCTATAATGGAAGGTCAGAAGTTTACTCTAGTGAGCATCAAACAGATTTCAGACTTACTAATCATAACAAAGTGACTGTTGAGTAATCCAAACGGTTTGCTTCTGTTAGATGCTGCTTATTGCACTGTGAGCTTTTTAGCAGAATGAAACTATTGTATATGTGAAGGTCTTTAATTTAATTTAATTTAATTTAATTTAATTTAATTTAATTTAATTTAATTTAATTTAATTTAATTTAATTTAATTTAATTTAATTTAATTTAATTATTTCCTGAGGTAAACTACTCTAAAACAGCCCCATATTTAACATAGATATACTGAAATGCTAATACTGTTGAAACTCTAAGTATATAGATGTATATAGTGCCCTACTTCCACCATAGAATGAAAAATAAAAATTTTCAATACTAAAAATGCAGTGTGAAAGGCAGTGGGTGAACAAGCTTCCTTTAAGTTCTTCTTAAATTACAGTATGTGGTTACATTACATGAAATTGTAGTTTGTGAACTCTCAGCACACACTGTAATGAGTGTAGCATAAAACAATACAATTTTTTGACAAATACAATCATGTGACAAAAAAAAGAGGGTAAGTGGCAGCCAGGTTCTGCTAATCAAATGCACTTGATAAACTAATCATCAGCATGTGTGACCACCTCTGTAAGTGCATAAGTTTTGAGAGTTTGCTAGTCTGATGTATGTTAACACAATCTTTCCAGGAGCACATTCAGCCTGAGGTCAGCCTATGCAATGATCAGAGAAACTGCAAAAAATCCAAGAGCTACATCTCAGACTCCACAGGCCTCAGTTAGTTCCGTGAATGTTAGAGTTCATGACAGCGCAGTTAAAAGAAAAGTATGGCTCATGTGGAAGAGTTGTCAGGAGAAACGCATGACCAAAGTTTGCAAAGATACATCTGAATGAACCATGTCCTTCAGAGACCTTCATGAGACCAAAGTGATGGAGATGTTTGGCCATAATGCACATGGTGAAAATCAGGCACAGCATAACAGCACAAACGCCTCATAACTGCCATCAAACATGGTAGCGGAAGGCTGATGATTTGGGCATGTTTTGCAACCACAGGACCTGGGCACCTCGCAGTCACTGAGCCGACCATGAACTCTTCTGCACACCAAAGTGTTCTAGAGTCAAATGTAAGGTGTTGTAATTTAACTGATCCCTACTGGATGTGCGTGTTCTTTTGAACGAAAAGGATTCAGACAACAATGGAATAAAATCATTAACTTGAACTTAATCAGCCAAAATCACACAAGGTACAGACCGGTCTGGGCAAGACTTTAAACCTATCTAATACAGAAGCTGGTCTCATGGGTCTGAACCCCTCTCTGGCTAGACCCAGGCATATAATTTTTGTTATCTCATTTTATTACATCATTGAAAGTATCTGAAATATGCAAGGGTGGTTCAAGCTAGTTCAGGCTGGTTCCCAACAGCTGGTGGTTCTGGGGAGCCTTGGATGTTCCCCTTATCCTTCTGTTTGTCTCCTCAGGCGCCCGAGCCGGCCTTTGACACTCTGGCCAGCAGATTTCTGGAATCTCCTATGATAAACACAGAGACGCCGAAGCCTAGCCTGTCCTTGCTACTAAACAAAACAAAATGTAGTTGTCCTCTGATGATTAGCAACACTTTCTTCATTTCTCTCCTTTAAAACAGTTTAATGCATTCAATCAGGAAAGGCAGAAATGCACAAAAATGATTAGATTTGTGATTTTCATAAAATTACTTCCTTCAGAGGCCATCTCGACAGCTACAGCTTGGCCAGAACAAATGCACGCCCTCAAACCTCAACGAACTGAAGCAACGCTGTGAGTAAGAATGGGCCAAAATTCCTCCACAATGCTGTGAGAAACTGATGAAGTCATACAGAAAATAACTGCTTATTGCTACTAAAGGTGGTTCTATAAACTGTTGAGTCATGAAGTGTACTGAGACTTTTACAGGACTGCATAGATGCTTGCGAATATTTTCTTTTCCACTGTGTATAGTATGCAGCCTCATTGCTATGCTCTGTAAGCATACTGACCTGTATGTGTGTGTGTGTGTGTGTGTGTGTGTGTGTGTGTGTGTGTGTGCTGCAGCTGAATGAGTTAATTTTCTTTTAATATCTCTACCATTGTAACTGTCTCTTCAATGGAAGGTTGATTTAATTAGGTTTGAGTTTGCATTCATATGTCATAATGGTAGCCTGGCACCAATGATTTATTAATTTTTAAACTTCTAGCTATCGCTAATATTCTACTGATGCATTTGTGTTATCATTTGAGCTTATGGTAATAATAAACCAACCACTGTAACCCAGACATTAGTGACCATGTGCTCATGCATGGTCATCAACCTTTGAGTGTCTTAAAGGTGTTTTCTGTATAGTTCTGTTCTTTAAAAGATCTAAAAGTCTACTTATTTCCACCCCCTCCCTTTCTGTCTCTATTTTTTTCTACTCCTTGCTTCCTGTCACAGATATGATTGGACAAGGACAATACTGTCCACCATCAGTCAGTCCATCAGTCACCCAAACAGCCAAGGTCTGCTCAGAACCCATTTCATTCAAATGTTTGCCAGAAAACAGTGTTTGGTACAATCTGTGACAGACAAACCGGTCAGGACGCAGTCTCCTGCAGAGCACCCTGCAGGGGCCCAACTTCAGGACAGCCTCTGTGACAGCGGGGGGTGGCGGATTTTCCCCCGAAATAGAATTTCAGTAGGATTGTGAATTGGTTGCTGGATTTTGGCTTATTATAGTGGACGTGCAAAGACATGCTAGTAATGTTCTTGATTTAAAGACAAAATGTTTACAATGTGAAGTTTTTTTTTAATCACCTCCTTTTGCTGATATGTTTAACTCACCATTAATTTTTCTCCAATTTTTCGTTCGTTCTTTCTTTCTTTCTTTCTTTCTTTCTTTCTTTCTTTCTTTCTTTCTTTCTTTCTTTCTTTCAGATCACAATCAATTTTACATTGAAACAGAAATCTGTTCCTATTGCTATATATTGAATGAGTTAAAATACAGATTTCCAAGCTTTAGAATCCTCAGGGGGAATATGACACCGTTATTTGATTACTTGCAAAAAAAAGTGAAAATATGTACTGTATTTCAAATACACCCATTTGTGCTGATCGCCGTACATCACAGAGAAACAATGAAAGTATTCTGCCTTCAGGCTTCTGCGAATAATTAATAAAGTGAGAGCTGCCTCAAATTAAAATGATTGATGTGCACATCTTCTTGCAGCAACAGGTCATGTGCAGGTTTTTTCTTTTTTTCATTTTGGGTCATTTTAGAATGCTGAAATCCACGATCGGTCCTTTTTTGGAGTTAGATAAGGGCGTTGTGATTTTTAAATTTAAACACCACCACTTGAACTACTCTTCTTTGGTCTTTTGTGCGTGTGCAGTGACACAAACATGCCTACAGGCACGAACATTTACACACACACTGAACCTCATATAGACAGTGTGACTTGTGGTTTTAGTGAGGACTGGAGGCTGCTCGGTTACATTACCTGATGTCTTCTAGAGAGCTTATTACCATTTCACTTTATCTACAGCTGAAGCAATTCAATGATGGGTCTGAATTATTTAATTCTTTTTCACTGCTGGTAATTTCACCATCGCACTCACAGGAGGGTAACTTCAGATTTATGCAGATGATATTCTCACCTTATCTTGTCTCAAAACACAGGGCTTATTCAGCATGAGGAAAAGACACATTAAGATGCCAGAGGGCAGAAACAAAATTTATTTAATAAAAATGGTAGAGAAAATTCTTTTTTTGCCTATTATTTTCAACAACATTTCACTACTACCTGCACAGCAACAATCAAATATTTATTGTTGGGGCTGGCCATGTCTGAACCACATATTATACTTTTTTTTTGCAGCACAGAAAGCAGCACAGTGGTCTTCTAAGGGATAGAAACACATTTTTTAAAACCAGCTTTTGCTTGCAAATCCTTGTATTCTTTGGTTGTGGTAATACTTTTATCATTTTATTGTTTTTTTTTGTTAGGGTTTTTAATTTATTAAGCTTTCTGATGGGCACTATCCATTTAGTGTCGATTTTAGAAAAAGTTTTAGAAAAATACCTGTAGTCTTTGCAATCTTTTGACTAAACCGAATACCACTTCTCTAAATTAAACAAACACCTGGATTTGTCTCTGTGCTTCACTGATTTTGGAAGGTCCTGTTCAGCCACTAAATCTGTATGAGGTGTGTTTGCATGGTTTGCGAGGCAGAGACGAGAAACAATTCAAATGAAGTTTGGACGGAAAGATCGCATGCCTTTAAAGCAGCACTGGATTGCTTGTTGAACAACGGTTCAAAATGACAATTTTTTTGCAATGCATGAAGGCAGGAAGGACTCGACCCTTGCACAAACAGTCATGTTTCCATCACTTTAGAGGATGTTACATTTAATTTCATTGATTTCCTGCAGACTTATCCTAACCATAGTCACCACTTGACAGGCGCTGACCCTAAGCCCGACTAGAAGTGCTCATACTAAAGCTTTATGATTTAAGTTAACGGACCTTTTTGTCCCCAAAAAGGGAGAAAAGTCCCCACAACATGAGTGATACAAGTGCAAATGCACACACAAACACAAACTATTAGCACTTATCAAGACAGACTCTTTGGCTTCAATAAAGAAGAAGAAAGAATCCCTTCAAATCACACACACACACACACACACACACACACACACACACACACACACACACACACACACACACACACACACACACATAAAATGACAGACCCTCGGTCTCCATGGCGCCCAACTGGAAATCATTCATGATTGGCTCCTATTGTTAAAGGCCATGTCAAGCACCAGCCTGTGAGCTGTAAGGTGATGAATAGCAAAATAAACAGATATTTGCACACTGACAGCTCCTTTTCAATTAAAAGGGAACAGTCATGATTTTTTAACATTATCAGCACGGAAAAAAAAAAATGTCTGGCTGACACTCCATTAGCAAGGAAAGTGTGTATGAAGTTGTAAATATGGATGAGCATTACACAGAAGCTTATTGTTATCACGCTGGCAAAACCTGATGGGCTAAAGTAATCGATTTACTAAAGTCGAAACAATTCAATTACAGTGTAAGCATAATTGAAAATCTGTCAGAATATCAAAGGATTGCAGGATCTCTTGTTACCCAGAATTGCTTCACTTTATGAACTGCACATGGTTATCTGTCCTCTGAAAGTGTACAACCAACATGATCATTCATTAGGCCTTACAGTGGACAATTCACACTTAAAAAATAACATCAACAATGACAGAATCCTATTGAACTGTTCCAGGTTGGATGTGAAATAAGCACAGAGGAAATTAGTAAAATTATCTAAAATTTTACTTATTCAGATAATGAATCTTAATATTATGTAAGCTGACTTACTGTGAGACTTCCATGGCTTCATTGTGACATATCTGAACTTGAATACAACGTACATCAGTGGGTCCAGTACAGAGAAGTATCCAGGGCTAGTGTAATGGATACTGTCACATACAGAGGGTGCTACAGTATGTATGTGACATTAATGATTAATGGAAGGAAGACATTTTAATCATTTACTCTGCAAAAATATCAATACAGTGATCATTGGAAACTGTTTTTAAAATACGCCATATGAAAAATACATTTATACCTGGACTGCAGTTGCTGACGGTGTCTTATATTGTGTGGACTTGTGTGATATCCTTGTCCAGCTCTGGAGTGAGCTTGGCACAGTGGCACCCAAACTAGTTCTCCACCTGCTGCAGGTGCTGGTTGGAGTGGCATTTGCGGTGTATCTCCTACAGGACTGCAGGTTCTGCATTTAGAAAAACATAAGAAATGGCGTGTAAAGCAAAGCTGCAGCAGAGCAGCAGGTATCACAGAAGACTTTTCATTAGCAGTGCTGATAAGAAAATCTTCTGGATTATTTAAATACACACCGGCAGGAGGCTTTAGGAGATGACATTGAAGCACTTGATGAAGGCGGAGGGAGTAAGTGAGTATAGAGGGTGGGGTCCACTTTAATGGTGTTGGTCACCATATAAAACCTTGCTAATGGTATTCAGTCAAGTGATCAGCCATTGTGGGACCCCTGCTGCTGCTGCCGTGCATGTCTTTTTTCAGACTGTCGTCTCACCTCATTCATGAATAATTTATGACGGGCCCCGTAAAATCACATCTTTAGAATCACAGATTAATACACCAGGGGCTGAGGGTAACAGAAGAAAGGGGGAAGAAAAAAAAAGAAAGAAGATGAGAGTGACAGCCTACCGCACCTGTGTGCAAGTGTTTTTTGTTCTTTTGCTATGTGTACATTAACCCATTCATATGAATCTATTTACATCAGCTCATGGTTTCTGAAGTCAAATGTGCCAATGTAAAGGAGTAGATGCTGCAAAATACTGTGGCAGATAATAGTACATTAGCACTGCAGGATCCAATGCAGGCCTCCTAATCACTACCCATTAGGACAGGCTCATGGGGTTGGCAGCTATATCTGCACCACCTCCTGTCCACATATCAGAGTGTGCTTGAGCAGGACACCGGGCCCCTAAATTGCTCTCGGTAATCAGGGTAGCACCTTGCAGAGCAGCTTGCAGCAATTAGTGTGTGAGCGTGTCAGTGAATGAAATGCAAATTATAAAGTACTTTCAATAAAGGTACAATATAAACGGTTTGGCAGTTGCATAATGTGGTTTTCATTTTATTTTTAAAAGTTGCAGTTTTGCAGTTGTCACGTGTTGGAAAAAAGAATGCTGAGGACAAGTTTTGCTGCTTTGCGAGAATTTTATTTATTTATTTTTTAAGTTGGATACTTGTTTCATTCGTGATATGAGCAGCCTTCACCGCAGATATCTGGTATTAATTGACATCACCGATGATCACTCTGAAGGCATCGAGCCACACTTTTGTAGCTACATTTTAAAGTTACATGAACTTTTTTAGGTGTGTACTGTTTCATTTTTCACAACCCTGTGTGCCAAATGATTACCATAAAAATAGATTTAGATTTAGATGTATTTCCAAAAACACTTTACTCAACACCACATAACTTCTCTGGGTTTTTCCCCTCTGCTCCGTTTCACTGCGGATCTGCTGAATAAATCGGTTCATTTACATACTTAAATCTAATATTGTACAGCTGTACTAGATGGAAACTGGTGTGACAGCTGTGCATCTGTACTATATTTCAGCAGTCCTGCTATTTTTGCCACCATTATACCAGAGGTCTCTCTTTCTGTATGACCAGTTTCCCCTCTGCCAGCAGGGGAGATATGCTGCTTGCGTGATATCACAGATCTGTCAAACATCTTGGATACATCTTATGGCATACTTTGTCATGAAATGTTTCTTTTTTTACTTGTATAGATACCAGAGCAGGCACTCTTTTCTCTTTGTATAGAAAGTCTGGCTGTATACCTGCAGTTTTTAGTGTCTGGTGTAACATATGAGTTCTGTGTCCTCGTGTAATGTAGTAATGAATACTGATTGTGAGTCTTAACATCAGCACCAGTTTTTTTTTATTCTTCTTTTTTATTTTAATGATAGTTATATTGATGGTGGTAGCAGCAGGGAGGCACCAAAGTGTTACAGGCCATGTTCATGGAGGTATTTAAAGGGGGACTGAAATTAGTTGGCATTCAGTGACTGTATCATGTATCACACCCACTGCATCCTTCGCTAATGAGAAGGTGGATAAAAAGTTAGATGATGTTCACCCTGCAAGCCACCTGTGAGTTAGTTTAAGAAGCATTATTTTGTTTTGAGTAGCCTTCATTTTCATTTTTTATGTAACTGAATAAATACATGGAATTTTTGCTCAAAGCCACTATCATAACTATATACACACACAGTCACAAACTACTGTAAGAGACAAGGTCATGAAATATGTATGTGGAGAAGGCTCAGGCTCTAAGGTGTGTTATCCGACTGTGAGGGAAGCGCTTTGAATTTTATGATGCATCTACTGAGAACCTGAATGAACTGAATAGTATTGTTCAGTACACATCTGTTCAGAAGGAGGTGGTAACATGGATTAAACAAACATCAAACAAACTGATCCCAAACTTTTGGTGGAGAATTTATTGCCCGTGGTGGTGGTGGTTGATAACTAAGGGAGGAAAGGGGGCGGGGGGATCCAATTTTCCACTAGTTTAACTGCATATAGGTCTCTGTAGACATGGTTAAGATTACCTGCTAAAGTTCAAACTGAGCATCAGAATGAGGAAGAGAGGATCATGGCTCTGGGAACAGGATGCAGTGTTTTGTGTTTTTTGGACTTCTAAGTTCTGTTTATCATTGATTATCCATCTATTTTCTTCTCCTCTGTTTGTCTGCTGTTTTGTTTTTCTCCATTGTGCGTTCTTGTTACTGGTGTGGACTAGCTTATCCTTGGCTGAGTTGTGTTTCCTTTGTACAGTGTTTTGTGCTTTGTGTTATCTTTCTTGTAATAGATTCCTTGGTTTTATTCTGTTACGTTTTTAGGGTTTTGGTTTTAGTTTCCACTTCCCTCGTGTCTTGTCTGGCCTTCATCCCTATGTTAGGTGTTTCTGTTATGTCACTTCCTGTTTTATTTTGTTAACCCCTTCTCTCCTGTGTTTCTTAATCAGTTTTATTTTCCCAAGTCTTGTTTCCCTTATTGTCTGCACCTGTGTTGCTTCCCTGCAGCTGTTATCACTTCAGTTAGATATCCCGTCCCGAGATGTTTCTGGTTTTCCCTGGTTTCCTGGGTTAGTTCACCCTTTGGATAGTTTTCACATTCTTGTTAAGAGTTTTGCCTGCGACATTTGGGGTCCACGTCCACACTCGGCATCATGACAGAAAGGTGATTTAAGTGAGTATGGCTGTATGAAATGTTCAGGCTGCTGGTGATGATGCAGTTTTCTTGGCACACTTAAGCTTCATTTAAACACAACAGCCTACCTTAGAATTATTGATGACCATGTCCTTGCCTTAATAACCCCAGTGTACCCCAGTGTACTCATCTTCTGATACCTGCTTCCGATGCACCATGTCGCAAAGCTCAAATCATCGCAGGTTTCTTGAAGATGACAGCGAATTCACTGTACACAAATGGTCTCCACAGTCACCAGATCTCAGAGCAGCAGAGCACCTTTGAGATGTGCTAAAACGGGATATTCACATCATGGACATCGAGCCAACAAATCTGCAGCAGCTATGTGATGCTATTGTGTTAATATGGACCAAGATCTTTGACGAATGTTTCCAGCACCTTGTTGAATCTATGCCATGATGAATTAAGACAGCTCTGAAGGCAAAAAGGGGATCCAACCCAGTACTAGGTGTACAAGGTGTACAGTGGCCAGTGAGAGTAAATGTACATAAAAGTGGATTAAAATGTAATTGAATGGAATATCCAACCCACATAAAGTCATTGCTCACATGTCATGAATTACAGCCTATGATCTGCCCGTGAGACAAAAAAAAATGCCATTATTTCATCCATGAAGGCTCAGTGGCGAACTTAAGCTATATAGCTGTCTACACTGTAAATGAATAGTGCTCCCTACTCAGGGAATGTGGGTAAAGGGAACTTTGTTCTACAAAATTGCTCCATTCGGAGGACCCTGCAGCATCAACAAACTCAACGCCACTTATTACATGTTGCTGCTGATATTACAATTATAAACTTGCCTACTAATATAAAATATAGAATATGTACTGAAAACAAAGCTTGCAGCATTGCAAAGCATATACTAATAAACTGGATGTAACTCAGTGGTTCTCAGAGCTTATCTAGTGTGGCTCACTTCAGAAGCAGAAAATACCGTAGTTCATCACACCCCCAAGGTGCCACCTCATTTGTATTGCAAATCTGTGAACAGATAAGGAAACAAATTAGTATAATATGTTTATATTTCTTCCATTGCCCCCCGTGACTCTTCTGCTGTAGATTTATGTAGCCCTTCTCTCCTCACTGCGACAACAGGCTGACAAGGCGTCAATCTCTGCTCCCTAACTGAACGTTGCAGCACAGAACACCCACAGAGATGCCAGACGATCGATATTCAGAATAAATTCTACCTTTCACTTCCTACTCGCACTGTAGGAGAGAGGGGTTAGGGAGGAGAACACACACACACACACACACACACACTTACCCTCATATGTGCGCACGCACGCACGCACGCGCACACAAACACACACATCATACTGGTGTTAGAGAGGGCAATGCAGTTGACATGTCAGCGTGCTGCAGGCAGGAGGCAGCGAGAAAACCTCCCTGTGGTGAAACCTTAAAGTGTCATTACATTCCTCTGTTGCAGACACCACCTGCCTGGCTGCCATTAAGCATCTTACATGAATGCACGGTGACCTTGAATAAAATGGAAAGCAACTAAAAAAAACCAAACAAACATTGTCTTTGAATGAATACCTAACTTTTCTTTGTAGCAAGCTTCACCTGTGTGACTGCGACTCAGGAGCTACTTCTTTAAAAAAAAATTAAAAAATGTGAAAAAAGGAACTCCTTACTGTGTTTCAAAAAAGCAACAATGGTAGTGATAAAAAAACACAAGTCCCAAAATAACATGAAGGTGTCGGTGTTGTTAAATAAATGAGCGTCTGTGAATGAAAACTTTCAGTTTTTAATCTTTTGTTTATGATACACTATCTTTTCACTCTGAAAACTTTTACAGCCCATCCCTCTGCTGAAATGCACTCTCTTTCACCCCGTGCGCTGTCAATATCCCGTCTTAGAAAAGCAGCTGACAAAAGCTGTCACTATTCTTTCCTCTTACGCTGTTACGCAAGAGTTGCGTCGTCGCAGAGAACTTAATCGCAACTTAAACTTAACAAAGTGGCATCTTCCTCGCCACTTGACACTAAATCAGAAATGTTTTGATCGCTGTTTGTCAGAGGGAAACATATCCGGCCCAAGTATGGCTGACAAAAACAATAACTTGAGGTCTGAAAGCTTAAACAAAGTCACATTGTAGCTGATCAGATGCAGCTAATTAAAAAAAAAAAAAAAAAAAGAACACTAGATAATATACCACATTGCACATTGCTGCATAAATACAATTCTTTGTGGTTTGGAAGATCATTTCCAGGCAAAATTATTAAAATTAATCTACCATGCTGCAAATGTTACAGCCTTAGCACATGACCCTTCTTACATTTGTAATATCATAGGCGAGTACACAGTATCTCCGAAAACGTACTGAAGCAGAGCTATAACATAAAATCAATTTAAATTGTAAGTTGGTGTTAAGTAACATTAGAATACTAATTAGAAAAATAAAATAATTCAGTGTAATTGGCAGGCAGTCTAGTGAAACAAAACAGTGATGTGGCAAGACTCTCCTCTTATCCTCTTACTTTTTTGACCTATTTTCCTCTCTCGCTCTCTCTCGCTCTCTCTCTCGCTCTCTCAGCTTCTTTATTTCGCCCTCGAGCACCAAAGATGTCTCTTCTCTCTTCCTTTGATCAAAACAAAACCACAGCTGGAATAATTCCCATGACAGGAAAGCACAGAAGCCAGAGAGATACAACCACACACACGTCTCTGAGGAATTTACTGAGTAAATGTCACAGTTGGCTCAAACACACACACACACGCACGCACACAAACTTGACCCACATTAGCTTCACCTCTCTGTAACCCAGGCCCTTAACAAGCATTAGTCCACGATAGTTTTTTGAAACACTCAAAGCAGGGAGAATCATTTTAACATTAATTTAGACAGAACTGACAGATATGCGCAGTAAAGGAAAAGCTGCTTGGTCACTGTTGGCTGCCAAAGAAAACTACCCTTAAGATGCATTTTGGTTCAGCGACCCATGATGATTTAAATCACAGGGGACAGAAAAAAAAGCTGGTAAATGTTCATAATCCTAGTGTGGTTGCCAGGGTGCTTTCTGCATCATGCGAGGGCATCAGACTCTGGTAGGGCCGGCAGCGCTTTGAACTAAATGCTAAGATTAGCACAATAAAGCTAACATTAGCATAATACCTGCGATTTAGCCAGTGAAATACTATTATTTGAAGGTTGTAAGAGTGCTGATCATCAGTGAACATAGATTACAGTTTAAACTGATGGAAAAGTAAATAGTGTTGGGGCTGCGTGAGTACACACGGTAGACACCAGCTTGGCCTCGCAAGACTACGCACATAAAATGATCTTTTTTTCATTACTCAATTGTTTTGTTATATTTAATTTTTATGCATGAAAGGTGCTGCTTGTCAAGTTTTTAATGCTGTAAATGACTCTTCCAGGGCATGTAGGTCTCAAAATAGTAGGTAGAGAAGATCTTAAAAATGAAAATTATGCACATATTTACCAAACTTGTATTCTCAGTTATAATTAGAGTACCATCTGGAAACTCCAGAATTTTGTTCTATTCAGATAAGACTGTCTACTTTTTTGTTTTTGTGGTACAACTTGTGGGACTTTACAGGACAGCTCGAATTGCTTTTAGACATTTTTAAATATTTCTGTACCAAATAATAGATCCTGATTTATTTTCATGGTAAGAAAGGGCAATTTTTTTTTTTGTTAGATATTCATATTCAAACATTGCCTCAGATTTCAATGTGCAAAAAAAACTTCGGACCTAAAATCTTTATGCAAATCAGAGACAGTCAGAGCAAAAGGCCCATGTTGATATGGGATGATGGGATGACCCAATACTCACAGAAAGCTCGCTGTTTTGTCTCTATGCAGACAGTATAAATTTAGCTAATAACAAAACATTTTTGGTCATTTTCTTCAGCCTTACAAAGCAAATAGTCATGGCTCGTTGGCCATCCCAGTGAAAATTCCTGAGGTTCCCCGTGACTTTTGGAACTTTGGGAACTTTCAGTGTCAGATAAAGAACTATGGAGAGGAGGATGGTGTGTGGGAGTATTTATTTATGTCTCGATGCGGCCAGTAGGAAAAATGAAGTGGTATTATATATGAACGCAAGGCTACAGTATAAGCTTTGGTACGCAGCTTCCTTTAGTTCTGTTGCATCAGCCAGCGTAGGCTGTCCTCCTCTTTCAGTTTATGCAACTGGTTATCAGATATGAGCCAGCCTTCTTATCATATTGTATGACTTCAGGCTGTGAGTGGGTTTGCACAAACTTTCCCCAAACTGAACGATTGAAATAGAACAGAAACTTTTAGTCCTCAAGCCTTGTTGCCCGCTGTGTGAACCCCGAATGCTCAAATCCCATTTCTGCAGTGTGGAGAAACGGAAAAAATGGAAGGAAGGAAATGAACACAGGGGAAGAGGGGGAAGAAAAGGCAGATTGGGGGAGGAGGGGGAGGTGGTTGGCATGCTCAGTTGTCTTAGTAGATAAGAAATAAGCTCATATAGCTTGAAATCTCCCTGGATGTGCTTTCAACAAGGTGCACAAGCAGATATAAATTTATTAATGGGAGAAGTCTCTACATTTATTAAAGAGGGAATCTGCCACATTTCCGCGGTGCAGAGGATGGCACCCTGAGGGGTAATGAATGACACAGCGATTCATCTGTTTTTGTGTGTTTTTGTATTCAGTACCACTCTTTAAGACATGCAGACATCCGTGTGCTGTCATGAAGTTTGCGTGTCAGATGTATTGCCACATTCTCGCTATCTGTCTGATCTTAACAGTCGTTCTCTCTTTTGTTTTCATGTTACCGTCCCAGTGTGTCCTTTTAATTAATACATCACATTTTGGGGAGAAAACAGTTAAAGTCAGAGAAGGCGTATGGATGTGTCCCGGTTTGCCGACAGTGAATCTTCATCTTTTGAATCTTTCTGTTAGTTTCTGACCGCTTCTTTATACACACACACACACACACACACACACACACACACACACACACACACACACAGAGTTTCCCTTTGCTTTCTGCTTATAGGCTGCTTTATTATTCATGGAATCCATATTGTTTTTGGACAATTCAAAATACATGCTTTTTTTTGCTCCTTTATTATCTACAAGACATCATTCTGCTTTCAAACCTTATCTACAACTAAAAGAGGCAGGCAGCAGAATTACTGTAAGTTTCTGCATAAATAATTAATTTTCTTTCCACTTTAATCTCATCATCATATATTGGACCTATAGACAGCGACATTGTGGGGGAGAGATGGAGAGATGGTGTGACAAAGATTCTCAACCTAACCCTGTTAGCCAGGTGAAACTGTAACCCATCTTGTTTTCGTTAATGGTTATTTGCCCACCAATTCAAGAGAGCTCAAAAGACTATTTGCTGTTGTCTATGATGGACTTCCCAAGTACATGTAATTGCTGAAGCTTTCTTCCATTTTCTTGGGGCAGTAAGTGGGCTAGTGGCAGAAGTAGGAAAAATATGCAGTTCAAATTACAAGTCTGGAAGCAGAATATAAAAAAACCAAGGGATGAACCAAGACTATTGTGCAACACTTTATATTACACTAAAAGTATTAGTTTGAGAAAAATACTTCATTAAAAAGATAACTATGTGACATGTGAAGCTCTAAAGTGACTGTGGGACCTTAGAAAAAAAAAGTATGAGCTAAAAGGCTACAAAAAGAGTTGTTCAGGGTGGATAAAATGGGTCATAGGGTCATAAAATATCACACTTTGGCACATTTTTTCTGGTTACCATTAAATTAGATTTCTGTTTATCATAACCACAACAGCACATTATTGTAAGTGAAACTAACAAAACCCTAGTAGCAGTGAAGACACTGACAAATTCCTTCCACTAAGGAGTTTCATACATTTCATACATCCATCCATCCATCCATCATACATGGATGGATGGATGGATAATTCATATCCTTTAATTTAATTAACCTTAAGTGCCTTTTGAAGTCCATTATTTGTCGTGATAGTCAGACTCTCCTTTGGTAGAAACATTTAGATACAGTGAACATGTTGCCACAGATAGATTAAAAGTTAACAAAAAAGTAACTGTTCTTCAGATTTAATGTGGATATGACATCTGAATGCAGAAACACGATGCAAAATATCACCTGGTTTGACATGAAATCTGGTTTTACATTGATTCCATACATCTATTTTGTCATGTTCATTAATTTATTTTGATTGGTAATACTGTTTCTCCCTCTGCTCTCAAAGCGGCCTCCTCAATCTTCTCTGGGATTTCCTCTGAATAACAGAATGATGGATGTCCTCTTGTCTTTCAGAAGTTAAAGTATAGTTTTCTACTGTCTGTTAGTTCCTCATCTTTTTTCTCACAGCTGTTTTTCTGCCACCCCCACCCCCTCCTTTCTGGCTCTTGCCCTGATATTGAAAGCCACAGAACTCTTTGCCAAATAATCTACCTCATCAAATGTGATGACATGCAAATTAGCTGATTGTAACATGACAGCAATCAGTGGGGCCTTTTTTTAGCCATCATATTGAATCTAAAAATGGCTGCCAACCTTCTTGCGTGCTGTACAAATGGCGCTAATGCCAGGCATTAGTGAAACGAGGTGCCTTATCTTGTATTATGCATTAAGTGTGATTAGGACTCAGCAGTCAGCATGCATTTGTGGGAACATTTGTAACATTGATATCCTGTAGAAATGTTCTATGCCTTGATCGTTGCCTTAACAACAGAAAAAAAAATGCTGTAGGAGCTCATTCACTATTGTTATTTTTAGAATAAATTATGAGCCTTCAGCAGAAAACATAGAGAACTAAGTTTTTCTGCAGCCACAAAACATGTAATTACAGCACCATTCGGAACCATTAATGCAGAGTTCATGCATGAATCATTTTCTATTAGTCACCAACAATGTCACTCATGCACTCTTTATGAACAGGGTCAAGTTAATTACTCTGTACTTGCAGTTTGATATTCATTCATCCTTAACCTCTGACTTTCCTCTTGACCTCAAGGACACACCCCAGTTCCTTCATAATGCTCTGCTGTGTGTGTATGTTGGTTTGTGCATACGTGTATGCGTGAAATCCTTTTCTGTGTGTGAGACCATTTGGATGCCTGCTAAAGACCTGTCTCCGCACCAGACACTGAAGCAGTTTCATTAGGATTGCAAGTTCCCGGGAGGGGGCCATGTGTATAATTACCAATTAGACTGTTGTCAAGAGCCAGTGGTAGTGCAGCACCGTGGCAGCCATGGAAGGTTAGGGTGTGCGTGTGCAAACCTATCTTTGACATGAGTGTGTGGTGTGTGGGTGTGGGTGTGAGAGAGAGGCTTTCTGATTGCACTACTGAAGCACTAGAGCATGCAGCCGTGGCTGTTAAATACAGAACATTGTTTAATCTAATGCTTCAGTCACTTGCTGGGGTTCTTGTCAGCTTTGTCAGCTAATTATAAAGTAGCCACATGAATCACACTCATTCGTTTTCTCGTTTTTCTTCTTATTACATCCTTTAAAAAAAATATTCTCCCTCTCTTACATGTATTTTCTCTGTGAGAGCTGATATATGTAGACTGTAAGACATGTTGACATCTTATTGAGTAGCTATAAGTGCTTCTTACTTGGGTACTTGATGTAAGTGACCTTGATTTTCAGGATTTAAAAGTTGTTGTTTTTTACTTGCAATGTCTTTGTAAGAATCTGCCATGATAATCAACCTGGCCTTTTTCAACAAACAGCCAATTCTCAGAGACAATTTTATGCACAAAACTATGCAAAAGTTTTAGGCATCAGTTCCTACTAAAATAATGATGCTTTCAAAACACAGTGTGGTTTTTAAAAATTATTTAAATTCATTTTATACATCTAAAGCTCATTTGCTGTGACCTTCCTTGGTTTTAAAATAGCACGGATTCTTCTAGGTTCAGTTGCACACAGTTTTTCAAAATCTTTTGTAAATTGGTTGTGGTAGAAGGTAGGCTGAAGGCAAAGTTACTACACATCTTCTGTGGATTTAGATTGTATTTAGATTCGCTTCTGATCTTCATGTGATCCTAGCCTGGCTCTGTGATGCAGAAATTAGGGATCTGTGGATGCCAAAAGATTCTTTGTTGTTCTTGTTGCTGAAGGTTGTTCTTTTGGTTTTTGGGGGTAATTACTATGTTGCAGATGAGTTGATGAAAATATTGCATCAATAAGATTCTCACCAAGTCGAACTGTTGCACCTCCACTCATTTCTTTATATTTTGCCAATCTACGATTGATAGTGTTCAGTTGTGTACTTTTCTATCAGTTGTATTCTTTTACAGCATTGGCAATATATTTCATATCATTGTCATGCTGACAAATGAAACTGTTGCCAATCAATCACTTTCCAGATGATATTACATGCTGGAACAAATAAGAGCAAAGTACCTACAGATACAATTTAAAATTGGTTCTTTGCTTGGTTGTCTGTTGTGCAGACACAACACTGGTTCATCCCTTCCCTCGGGCCTTTTATTTTTTAATGCTTGATTGTTTCATGGCTCAGTGTCATAGATGAGTCTAGCATTATTTTGTGTGTAGAAAACATGTCCAGCTATCAAACTTGACTATTTAAAAGAAAATAAAAGTCGTAGCGAGATTTCCATCAGTGAACCTACGAAAGGATCGTTACTGGCCGCCGAGCGTACTCACTGGCCAGAGTGGAGCCAGCGGCGCTACCATTTCCTTCACTGCTGAGGGTCTCTCACACAGTCCGCCTGCAGGGTAACTGCGCGGCAGAGTAAGCCGGGTGGGTCTGTGGCAGCATGTGGGCAGTGCCGGTCACGGGCCCCTGTTTGTGTCCCTCTGTCGTGACGACAGAGGGACACATTGTTATATTGTTATATTGTAATACTGTTAATAATATATAATATATTAATATATTGTTAAAGCAAATGTGCTGGCATTCTGTGCTATTGCGGTTGTACTGTGTGAATTTCTGTAGAAACGCATATGGTATGGATATGGATGAACATACCCACTCCCTTAATCCCCAGAAATGATGAATTTCTAATTTGTTCTGTGTTCTTTCATCATTTTCAATGTTTCCAGTTCAATCAAAGGTGATTTTGCCATTCTTAACTATGTCTGTGTGGAGGAAGTGGATTTAGCTTGTTTTGCCACAAAATAAAAATAAAAACGTAGGTAAATGACTATATTTACATTTTTTAAAAAAGGCAGGCTGTTCTGTCAATAATAACCTCACCTTTATATATATATATATGAAAGAGGATTGACTCAAGACTTTTGCATGGTACTGTACCATTCTTTTGCTTCGCCTCTGTGTTATTCTTTGTTTTTAATGTAATTCTTGTGGTTTTGTTTCATAACTTTTATGATGTTCAGATACATGTTTTTGTATTGTTAATGTTTTTGCTTTACATTGCCCATCAGATAAACATAGACAGATAAACAATGAAGCCAGTCTACAAATAGCTAAGATAAGCAAATATCAGAAGTTTTTTTTTTATCTCCATCTCCCATGATGTATGGTATTATTGTGCTGAACAGTCTCTAAATCAAGTGGTGATATAGTATGTACTTTTGTGTGATCAATTTATTACAAAAAAAAATGGCAGACAGAATTGATCTTTAGTAACAAAGAGGTTGATTCAAGAGGGTGATGTATTCTTTCATAGAGCCCCCCACCCCCCACCCCCACACACACACAACAGGATTCACCTGTGTGGGGAAAAAGAGAGCGATACACTACAGTATGGTCAATCTCACCTCGCTGCCCCCTCCTCCTTTAGCCTGCATGCTTCATTCTTTTTTCCCAGTATTTCTCTCATTTTTCATTCTGCTTGGGTTGTTCCATGACAGGGTAAGATAGGCTGGGATGATAGCGGGCAAGGTGTTGAGGTGATGGGTTGTATTGTCAAAATCTCTCTCCCTACTCTTCCCCTCTCTTCCTCATCCTCCTTTCACCTGGTTCCTCTATCCTTTTTGATCTTTCCAGCCCTTTTGTCTTCCTCTCCCTCTTCCTCTTTTCCCCTACAGCTACACTGTTTCCTGCCTATCTTTTCTTCTTTTGTTTCTCTTCCTACATCTTTCACACCTTTCTTTCCTACTTGCCCTGAGAAATGAGGAGCTTTTCACAGGGTTAAGAGAAGAAGAGAGAAAGATAGAATACTTGTACTGCCATAACATATCGCCTTTTTCTACTCGGTTTTTAATATTCTATCATTCTGAATTTCTCAAGTGCACTCTGCTTTTCCTCTGAGTCGGATTTGTGTCCTTTAGTCTAAGAAAACATACCCTACAGTTCCCTATATCACTCTCCTTCTCTTAACTCCTTTTCGCCCTTTACCTCTCCTGCACAACTTCATACCACCTCCTATCTTTATCTCCTGCACCAGGAAATACAAGACCCGTATAATAGAAAAGACATGGCACCGGTGTCTGGGAAGTGGACTTTTCATCTCATTCTTCCTTTTCACATTTTTGTCATTCTTATCTAATTGTCTCATCCCCAGCCTCCTTTCTGAAACTGTGTCAACCTTCTCAGTGTTTCAGTAGTACTGACGTGTGAGTTTGGGCACAATATTTTTTTTATATACCTTATTTTAAGTAATGGGTTTTGTTTTCATACAACACAGTTTTCTTTTAACACAAAAAAGTCAAAGTTCCTAAATGAAAAAGTTGCCCTATGGAGTTTCCTTTTCAACAAACAAAATGTATTTCCAGTCAGGTTCTCCCAACACATTGTGTTTATCCTTCAGGTCAAACAACAACTTTTAATGTATTTCCTTTATCATGAAACAATGTGTATTCTGTCATAAACACTGATTCTTGTGTGTTGTGTGATCCACTAACACAAGTATTATACCATAGTGTTGTGTATACAAAAGCTCAGTTACTACCTATACTTTTACCCAAGTACAGGCCACCCAAAAATTCAAGACACAATATTTATTTATTTTTTAAATAAAGAAGTCTGGAACTGATCTGATTTGAAAGGAAACAAGATTACTAGACTTTTTTTAACACTTCTAATGACACATTTCTGTGGGTAACAAAATGTCCAGACACTTTGTCCAAGAGCACTGAAAAATGAGGGCAACAGATTGCCTTGGACAGATTAGATGAAAAAGTAGTTTTGACTTTTCCAACAGCTCTCAAACGACGCCTGCGCTCACGTGTGTTCGAAATAGAGAGTGCAAGATATCCCTTGTTGGGTGAGCATGTCAGCCCAGTCAGGAAATAAACTCCTCTCCCAGCCTGATGCCACCGGCTGCTGTTGTTCGCTCATCTCTCAACTCCTCCCTTACTCATCTTCCGTCTTCCTCTACAGCTCCTATACGTCCATCAAACTGAGATAGAGGAGAAACTCACACACACTCACTTACAGACATGACTACCTACACACAAACACACACGCCACATGATGGCAGCTTCTCAGCTGGGACCTCTCACATTTAGTCCCCGTTTCCCACGAATCAACCACAGAAACACTCAAAACCAGAGTGTATTTGTGTGGCTGAGATAAAAAGTGCTTCTTGAATTCTCACCAGGAGAGCCACAGAGTGGTTAAGGGATTGAAGATTAACATTTACTAGATTAGAGCAGTGCAGTGGGTTATCGTGATTTAAGCTCGATCTCCATCCTGAATGGCTACTGTTCCAGGACAAATTGATGCACCCAGTGTCCCCTGCTAAGATCTATTACTTTCACTCTCATCTGACACTCCATAGTAGATATTATTAATAGATGTGGTCTATTACTACAACAAAAGGTCTTTCTGTCAGGGTACATGCTCCACTTACGGATGGATGGATGGATGTTCTCTAAACACTGGGTTTCAAAATAGTTTTTTTTTCGGCTGGATATCTGTCTTTATATTTATAATTTGGTAAGATTATAAATCTTGCTGTGAGCAGAGATGTCATACCATTTGTTTATGCCTTCTGTTTATGAAGAGAAGCCTATCAGACGAAAGTTGGCTTAAAGAGAGGCAAGGTAAAACAGCTTGGTTACAGGCCTTTAATGGCTCTTTCACATTAGAGTGAAAATAGAAAGGCAACCTCCCTGCAACTAAGAAAATAAGGTGGTTGCCGGATGATTGCATTGAATTTTTTTTGCATTCAGTGATTGATTGACCAACTGGTCACGCAGAAGTTGAGGATGTTGCATGCTCAGTGTCTGGGCAACCACTTTCAATCAAGGTGATTGCACAGGTCGCCTGGTGGGAGGCAACCTGTCTCCAGACAGTTGTGGTCTGACTCAAACTGACTGCAATCACTCTCAGACAAATCAGTGACAGTTTAATTTAGAAATGCAGACAGCTTGCCAACATGTTGCAAATGCGGCATTGATGAGCGCATAGGGGACTTGACTCATTGAGTCTTTGTATTCTGGTTATATTTCTGTGTAAAAACAAGCTTGCTGAGCAGTCTCTCATCCACCTGCTCCTTACTCTCACTACAGACCACAATGTCATCTGCAAACATAGCCATTTCAAAGATAACAAGATCACAAATTCATTGGACACAGCCACAATAATTTTGATCTCCAACCACTGTTTCCCTAGTCTGACTATAGCATTAGAAAAGAAAAAATGTATTTCTTTAAGCATAAGAGGTAATTTTGATACGATATTGCCATATTCTTATGTCAAATTTAATCAAGCTTAACTTCAATTGTATATTTTTTCATCCAGACTCAGTTGCTTCTGTGCCATTCAGCTCTATATTCATCCAAAAGGCTAAAACACATTAGTCAACCACAATGTTGCACAGATTGACATAATTTTTCATTAGGAATAACATGACTATAGTTTATTTAAAGAAGCTCCAAAAGGCCAATTTAACAATAACTTTCACTGCTTCTGAAAAGAAAGTGAAAGAGTTAAAGTGTATAGAAAGTCAAAGATGCTGGTAATTCTCTAGTTGAAACTTTTGACAAAGTGCCAATCCCCCAGTAGCAGCCAGATATGCAAAAGAAAGCTACAGCTGGATGAACTTGGTATCTGTTTTTGAGGGAGATCGTTTTTGCGCATGTGAGCTGGAGTACTGCCAGATGGCTACGATCTAATGCTGCTATGTTTCGTTCTGACTGCTGGATTTGATTTGCGTGTGTGTGCATGACTCTGTAAATAATGGTAATAAGTGATGTTTGGCCAGTACAAGGCAAATTGAGTTGACTGAACCCAATGACCATCCCAAATTCCTCTTTCATATAATGATTCCTCTGCTGGATTTAGAGGCTGTCACTATCAATTAACTTTCCACACATCAGTCACAGCTGGAGAGGAACAAAAGGCTGGCTAACAGAGTGGGGGATGGAAAGATAATGTGGTTGAGAATGAGGGATAAAAACAGAAGAAGAAAAAGACATTGATATCTATATATGCACACATGTGTGCATACTCGAGGCATGGTGCTACAGTACCGTGGATGATGGTGGTGGTGTTGGTGGCAGCAGGGGGGGGGAGTTGTATAATTTGATTTGGATTTAGTGTTGCTTGGAAGAATGACACAAATTCTACAGGGATTAATCCGGCTTTAATTCAATCTGGCCGCCACAGCCTGAAATAGCCCCGCTCGAGTCCTGCTGTTCCTCTATGAAAGCACAGCTGCACCTGGCATGGGGTCCAAAGGCAGCTTGTGTGCTTGTGCAAATTTAAGTGTGTGATTGTGAGGAACAAGTTGATTGTGGTTAATTTTCTTTAATTTCTGTATGGGTTTATTTGTGTTTCGAAGCAAGGTGACTATGGTTTCTTGTATTGTATCTGACAGCTGACAGTATTGCTGCTTGTGTTTCCACAATCCAGTATCTGCACTTTAAAACTAGACTCAAATACCCCATTAATCATTAGTCTCATGATTGCTCACATTACAAACAAAATATTATTTGTCCCAAACTGTTGTCATAATGGTGTAGATGTGTGCAAGTACACCTCATACTGATTACAACGTACCTTGACATTTTTGTTGTGTTGTCCTCTCTGGACGATTAGCATGTTGCTTTAATTTGATTCCTCTCCAAGGTGCTGGAAGTACAAGTGCATCTTGTTTTTTGTTATGATAAAGCAAACTGTTGTAGTGTCTAGCTTACAGTGATGAGGACAAGATATTGTGAGCGCGCGCGCACACACACACACTCTCTCTCTCTCTCACACACACACACACACACTTTGTGCTGTTTAGAGAGTTTTATCCTGATATATTAAACGTATCTGAGACAGGGGATTACATGTGTCTGCCTTATTTAGAAAGGAAAGAATCCCAGGTGTAAAGAGATGCACAATGTGTGCATGTGTGCAATAATCTGTGGGCTGTGTACTTGGATATTCGTTGTCACTCATTTTTTGGCATGTTGATACTTATTTGGGATGAAGATTTGCCTTGTCTCCTTCTCCTAAGAATATTCTCCAAGAAGGAGGTCATTTGAATTTCTGTAATCTTAAATAGGACATTTTTGAATTGTACTGTAAAGTAAATGTTCTTTATCTGACTTAATGTAGCTAGGAGTCCTATTTACAGTTGCATCAGTTGTTTAAATGTAATAAGTGTTATATGTATTATTCCTGAATGAATGAATGAATAAATGATACTTTATTGATCCCACAATGGGGAAATTACATACTTCACATAACAGGAACTGTTATGTGAAGTGTTTGGGTTATTACTTACAGAAATTAAAGTATTACTCGTTACATTACTTTAACAAAGTCTGAAATGTGCTGTTACATAATTACCAAATTAACAATATAAACCTTAGGCTGCAGTCCTGCACACAGATTCCTATCCTAACGAGGACATACATGTGATCTTTCTTTCCGTGTTTAAGCATGAACACAAAGCCGACAACGCAAAGCAAAGCTAAAAAAATCAGCTCAAAGAGACTTTAAAGCAATCGTCACTGTGATTCTACTGAAACATGTCCAGGTAGAGATGAAGGCTATAATGCTACAAACCTGACTGATCACTGCCTTTATTACTTGTTGAAGATAAGGCTCTGGTTGCTGGGCTGCGGCTGGCATACAGTCAGCTTTAACATCACTCTGGGTTCATTGCTAGCTTAGAGATTCTTGCAGAGAATATGTTGTGTTAGCAGTATAACGTAGTTGTTTCTTTCCTGAAAGCAGTTTGCACTTTAACATTGAGCTCTTGTCTTCTGTTCTCCTTTTGTGCAATAACAATGAAAACGATGTTTTTAATCCCCACTCCTCGAAAGTTCTAGACCACTCCACTATTTTCCTTCTCCCTGCACATGAATTGACAGCTAGTTGCATTGCAAGTGTGGAAGAATAAAAAAGTTTGATGTTTTTTTTCTTTTGATCTGCCTATCCTACAGATAATTGATCAATAACATAACAATGACATGACAATATAATTGTCACTGTAATATGATTACTGAACTTAGTATACTGTAGTAATGCGATACATTACTGCATTATCACAAAATGTAATGTGAATATAGTAATGCATTACTCAGATTTCCTGCCCTGTCTCTGTTAGCTTAATTAGTGATTCTACATTGGTGATAGGTGTGGATGTGATTTTGATGAAGTACTTAATGTGCAAAGAAGGTATGAGTGGATTTGTCTGAATGTGGCTGGCACTGTGCAGTGCTTTGAGTGGTCACTAAGAAGAAAAAAGGTGCTAGATAAATGCTAGTCCATTTCCATTCTCTCTGTCTTTTCTCTCTCTCTCTCTCTCTCTCTCTCTCTCTCTCTCTCACTCACTCACTCACTGACACTAATACACACACACGCACACACACACGCACGCACACTGCTATTTCCAAACATCTGCCTCATCAGTATTGTTTGGCTTGCTGCCTACAAGCAATCTACAGTTGACCTCTGTGTTCACCTAAAGGGATGGCTGCATGGTGATTTGGATCCCACATCTGATGGTACAGAAAAATCCCAATCATAAGTACTATGGTCTCTTTACATCTGCACCTGCACTCAAAAGGTCAATGAAAATAACAAGGCTGAGAGTTTATGCTGATATAAAAACTGGTATAATTTGAGACCAGGCTGGCATAAGCTTGGTAACAGTGACGCTGTGTCTTGCACCTTAGGATTATGAAACAAAACGCTTGAGACACTTTTTGATGTAATGTCACTGAACAGAACAAACTACATACTGACTGACCATGTTGCTACTCACACAGCCTTCAAAGTAGTCTGGGGGTGGCTACACAATCAAAATTCAGATGCAGATTTATTTTTGTCTTATGAATCAATATTTAGGTATATACAGTGGTTTTCCTGTGTTGATGTTAGCATCATCTCAAAGAAGACAAATTTCTACTATTTCTCCTGTATCCAAGACTCGCTCTAATAAAGCATTACTCAGCAGTGGAGAAGTGACTGTTGAACATGACACCAGACCACAGATAATAAACTGGCAACAGATGGATGGATGGATGGATGGATGGATGGATGGATGGATGGATCCAGTGTGATAAGCAACAACAGAAAGAGTATGATATGTAGCCTGGATACTACTGCCACTGACTTGGCTGAAGGTAAAGACAGAAAAAAAAAATTTAAAAAAAAGGAATTGGATACATTGGGCAAAACATGTGATGGCAGACGAAGGGTGAACTGAAGGACTGGGTAGCAAACAAATACTGTATGCTATGAAACACATGTACACATTATAAGTGGTGCATGTGTTACACTTCTAAGAATGATGTGGTGGCCAATCCTTTGGGTTCATGTTCCTGTGAACAGTAAAATATAACACATCAGTTCGGATATTTCAAGTATTTCTGGTCCCTTTTCCTGTTGCTTTTCTAATGTCTATGAAAACACATACTGCTAACCATGGTGGTACAGTTGTTAGCACTTGCCTCTAACCAAGAGGATCCTGGGATCAAATCTGCCATACAGGCTCTTTCTATGTGGCGTTTGCATGTTCTCTCTTTGAGTATTCTTCACACTGTCAAAAGACAAGGTTAGGTTAATTGGTGATTCAAAATTGACTGTAATTTATGTATTTAGTAAGGACTGTACCGGATTTAAAACCACAGCAAATTTGCAGACTTTGTCCCTGGTTAAGCTTTTAAGACACAAAATGTCAATACAAATATAGAAACAGACAATAATGGCGACAACAGCGACTACCACAAACTTCTAAGAACAATGGTTTAGCATGACAGAAGGCCAATTTCAGTGATCCCAGATTTACCTTTAATTTTACCTTTGTATTAAAAGTTTTTAAATCAGTTCATGTTTTTCTGGTGCCAGTGTTCCAGATTTGTGGACCTTTAACTGTAAAGGTCTGACCATTTTGGTAGCTTGCATTGCCCATTAACAGCTCCGCTTGTGGTTATATCTTTGCTATTGAATTTTAAAATCATTTGACTGACTAAATTAGGGGGCAATGCCATTCATACATTTAAAAGTCAACATTAGGATTGAAAAATTAATAAATTTATACTTTTCCTGAATTTCACGAGACTTTTACAAGATGTACTGCTGTTTGTGTGTTGGCGTTATGGGTTCGGTTGTTGATTTAGTTGTCTAGCCTCAAACAGTTACACAGTACAAACTCATGTTATACAGATATAGCTGGGCAACATTTTTAGAAAGACAAGTTGAAAATGCTTTAAGCTGATCTTCACTCTTTTATACATTTCCCCAATGTGTATTTTCAAATTTTTATCTGATTGAAAAACACATTTATACAGTTTTTGTGTGGTTCAAAGATGGGAAATTATTTCAAAGCCACACTAATCATTTCCCTATTTATTAACTCTTCAGGCTGTTTTGGACACTTTGCTGAAACATAGATGACTGTGTCATCAGCATACATTTGACTCTCTGCCTCTTCACAACTATTTCACATGGGCAAAAGTGAAGTGGTCCTAAAATTGAACTGCATTGAATGTGTTTGCTATGTGTTGGACTGTCCATGGAAGAAAAGCACTTTAGGTTAGACAACAATGCTTTTCCATCCTCCATCCATCCATCCATCCATCCATCCATCCATCCATCCATCCGTCCATCCATCCAGTCTAAAATATCATCAACCTCAGTATCTTTCAAAATGAGTAGGAGCACAACCAGGAGAGAATGTTTGTATTTTTTTGAAATTCTGCAGTGTTTTGCACAGTGAATTTATCCCATGAGGTAAGGAGGTTTTCACGAGTTCTATTGTTACATATTGAGGTCATTTCTGCCAAAGGAAGTAGAACATTCATAGGAATTTACTCCAACTGTGGTGCATGCCTTATGCCACTAATTCAAAGTACTTGAGTTTTCAGGCAACATCAACACAGTCTTCACACATCACCTACCCTACTTGCCAAATTTAGATCCCCAGAGTTTGCTTTTTTCTCAAAATGAAATTTAATCTGGAGGGCTGTGACTCTAACAGAATTGGGGCATCAGAGACGCAAGTTCTATATATATATATATATATATATATATATATATATATATATACGTGTGTGTGTGTGTGTGTGTGTGTATGAATGTGTGTATGTATATGTATGTATATATATATATGTATGTGTGTGTGTGTATGTATGCATATGTATATGTATGTGTATGTATAACCTTTATATTTGCAAGCTGACACACAGAACTTAATGATTGCACTTCAGAACAGCTAGGCCTGAACTGAGATGTGTGAAAGATGTATGATAAGCAAAGGTTGTATTTACATTAAACATATAATGGCTTCAGAGGGTTTTATGGGGAGGATGGGGCTCCACATTTTACTGTTAAAGTTGGCATGAAGGTTGCAAGGCCTCTAAGCTGAAACATTTTACGTATAAAACAGTGTAAGACAAACACCTTTATAGAAAATAAACAATTTCAGCAGGATAATTGTAATTAAGACTGTATGTGCTTCCATAAAAGGCTGTTTAATAGTTTCTTGTTCTTTCTGTCATAGATCAAATGGTTACACATGAAAAAACAAAACCAAAAAAAAACACTGACCCATATTCTTAATGGCCCTTTTCAATTCCCATCAGTCCCATTCATTGTAGGAGCCAAAGTGAATGTTTATATGTTATGGTGGCACAGGTGTTCAGATTTCAGGTGATAGCCAAGGGTTGGGGTCTTACATTACTTACCTGATATGGGCATAGCCGACAGTCAGTTGGGTGAGGGTTTTTTTTTGGCAAACTTTTCTGTTGACCGTCATTCCTAACCACTGTCATTTTTGAATGTTATTTCACAACGATGTATTTGTTTACGTTTTTAGAATAAATACACAAACCGCTAATGGAGCTTGTCGTGGCTTATTGGAGACGCGTCACAGTGCAAAACCTACTCAGCCAGCAGCGGCTATAGTTACGTATCGAAGTCGCTACATTCGTTCTCAGAATATTTATACTCCACCAAATAGCTGATATTATGTTGTGTTTCTCACATTTGGATTTACCACTGCTACCACAAATTAGGACACTCATTATACGACTCATTAGGAATGATTCTCACATTCAGGAAGCAAAGGCCTCATTTATAAACTTGATAAAATTTCGTCATACCAGTGTTTGTCTACAGAAATTCATCTAAAAAAAACCTGATGATTCTTGGTCTCGATTAATTTCATGTCTACATTTCAGATGTAGGCTGTAAGGTTGCTCCAAAAGAACAGGGGTGGAGCACTGCATTTTGCTCTGGTGCAGTTCATCGTGCAAATGAATTTCACATTTCAAACCCCTTTTCATCATGGTTGTTGCATTAATGACCCACATCACAAATATAGTAGAAATAAAAGCAAAAGACTTAATTAAAGCAACGATAATTAAAGAAAATGTAAATGTACCAGGCTCCATCCTAACACAAGCAAGCAGTGACTTGCAAAGCATGATTACATAGCTAAAAGTAACAGGTCAATATTGTGTAATGCAATCTATTAGAAATATTGCCATATGTTTAGATTATTTGGACTACAATTTCAGTTTTAGAGGGTAATGCACTTTCCGTGAACTCCTGTGTACTTTGAAGTAACCTCACTGACGGCACTTCAGTGGCCAAGCAACATTTCTCTCCAGGCAGGATTAAATCATTTATCAATTTCTTTCGTACTGACTGATTCTAACATCATGTTCTGCTACTTTTATGTCTTTTTAGATATTTTATCAGTGTACACCTTAAAAATTAGACCTAAAGGCAAAAAGAAAATACCTTTCACAGTAGACTGACATTCATTCCATAATGAAAGCAAAGTCCAGCATTGATTTTTCCCATTTCTAGAGTTACTTATAGGTTCAGAGATGCAAGGACAGTGGGTTGACTTCATGTTAAAGACTGTACAAACAAATAAACAGCAAGGGCAGAGTGAGACTGCGTACTTCATCTAAGGTGGAAAGTTCCTCCCATACCACGCTGGAATTATGTCCCTGCATCCAGAAGCTGGAGTTGGATTAGTTTATATTTTTTTTTAAAACATAAAGAAGATGCCTTAAATTTGTTGTTAAAATTTAATATGTATTTATGAAAATATGACATGAAATGTTCTGTAATGCCCTATCTTGCGATGGTAAATGATCCTATCAATTATTTCTGGATCTGGTCTTTTAAGTCTGGCCACCCTCAACTCTGATAAAAGGTTTTATGGAAAGCCACCCATAACCTTTTGAATAATCCTAATAATAAACAAACATATAAAAATAACCAATAACATAATCTCACTGGTGAGGTAAAAACTATGTAGTGGTATCTGTAATCTTATTGACTTTGGTGGTCCCCTGTCTTATATAACATCACCAAAAGTCATGATACATTTTTGTCCAGTGCCTCTTTGATTTCCTCAACACTTGAATTTATAACTAAATAACTGGTACATAGATGTTTAGTGCAAATTTTAGCATGCTAACATGCTAAACCAAGAAAAACATAGGAGTTTGACTTTCTATATTAAAGTGCTTTCTATCTAGCATTCACACTTTGACAGTTGCATCAGAAAGCAACTTGGACTTCAATATCTTGCTCAAAGATACTTTAGCATGCAGACTGGAACAACCATGAACTGAACAACCAGCCTTCGGAGTAGTAGATGACCTGCTCTACCTCCTGAGCCACAGCCACCCCAGACTATGGTCTATCAGGGCTGTTTGTCATGTCAGCAGTTCGCTCACAATCTCCTTTGTAAACATTCTGACATGACCGCATTCATCAGGACAGTGAGTGTGAGCCTCCTACAGCTTTTCACCTTACCCCCTTAATATCCAAGCCTATGAAGTAGGATTTGGGGTTTATCAAGGTAACTTAACCAGGTTTAATCCTGGTTTTTGAGTATTACAAATGTGGTTACCATCTTAGCATTTTTCATTTCCATGGTAACTTATGCTGCAAACATGCATGCAAGCATGTTATGTTTGAGGTAAGGCAACCACAGCTACAAAATCACTGCCTACTGACTAATCAATACTCTGGAAAATAGCGTCGCCACTCTTGGAAGATACCTCTGCACTTGTTATATGAATTGCTAAGCATATCGGTAAGAAACATAAATCATTAGAAGCAACTTTACGCCTTGATTATTTTTTCCTATTGGCTGCAAGAAATTTTGAACAATTTTATTTGCCTTAATCTATGATCCTAAAACAGAAACCCTATTTGTACTTGACCCTATATCTGATCTGAAAGTAGGCTAAGCTGGCATTTGAATAATGTTTTTATATTTAATCTTTCTTTGCTCTCAGATCATTAAAAACAACTGGGGCTGCAGCTGAAAGAATAAGGCTAAAATGATCTTACACAAATCTCTTAAACATTCTCACTGATCAGATGTTTAACTTACACATTCAGAATCTTTGACCAGTTTTCCTTCCTGGCTTCAAATTAGCTCGACTTTATTTAGTTGCACTAATCCAGTTTTACCAAGAAAAGCTCTTTTAATACTGTGCGTTTCCTCTCACACACACTCTCACCACTGCTTTGTCTGTCGCAGATGTGTTGCTTTCAGTCTTATTTGCATATTTAATCTCTTTGTATTTTCCTCATAGTTCAGTCATATTTGAAAAATATGCTCCTCTGATAATTGTAGCTAGAACTGGAAGCCCTGGGCTAACTTTTCGAGACATTAACAACCTTCATGCTGACCACTTACCTGAGTGCCAAAGACAGGTATGTGAAGACAGATAATGAAAGAGATATCAGCTTGTTAAACTTGCTTTATAGTACAGGCCAAGGTAACTGGCAACCCAAGATTAGGGTTGGGGTAGGTTTTTTTTTAATAGGATTTTTACTGACTTGGACCACCTGAATGAAATAAATAATTCTGTCCATCAATATAAGCAATTGTACAGTGGTGTGCCAGTGAATTATTATCTGAGTATTCAGAGCTTTAATGAAATATTATTTTAACAAAGTCATTCCTGACTCAGACACGCCCTGATTCACACTTCTCCTCCTCCTGCAGGCTGCCCTGCTGCTGTCCTGTGTTCTCGTATCCACTAACACTCAGGCAGGCGGGCCTGGCCTCACCTCAGTAAGGTTCTGTCCTCTGGCCTGAAGCCTGTTGGACTGTTATAATAAACAATCCACACAAGTGCGCACACATTTACATGGACACATGCACAAGCTCTGATCTCGTTTATGGGAGTTTGTGATGCATTTTAATCTCTTGAGATCTCTTTGTAGCGCTGTAATGCACACAAAATCTGTGTGTGTGTGAGTGTGTGTGTGTATTTGTGACTTTACATTAAATCCTAAATCCTGAATGTATGCATTATGTGCTTAAATGCCTTTTGTTGTGGTTAGCCAAACATCAGAGAAGCATGTTAATTCTGCATGGTTAGCTAGGTGACTTCAGACTAATGCTGGTAGCAGCACCCTGCACTAAGCAGGGGGTGTGATTGTGTTTGTGTTTCTGTATATGAAGGTGTAAGTGTGTGCTTATCAGGGCCCATAGAGCAAAAGACAGGCAACTTGCAGAGGTCGCCCATTAGCTTTGTGGCTTTGAATCAAATGATCAGCAATCAGTATTTTGAAATCGTGTGACTTGCTTCGTCTCTTGCTTTATTAAACGTTTTCAAACCAGACACAATGTCAACAAATGTGCGATTGTGGAGCTACTCAGAGTTTTTGTTTTTGCTTAAATTTCATTAAGAGACTGGGGAAGATGCGATGGTTCAGAACAGACATTTTGTCCAAATTTAAAATCAGCAGCAAAGTTTAATCATGATAAAGCGAGTGGTGCTGTCATCCAGTTATTTAATTGAATCTCATTTCTGCAGGACCCGTTTGCATTTAAACATGTAAATGTGCTACTGTTGGCAAAATGGCTTCTTTTCACGTTTATCCTTGAATAAGTATCAAATTACTCATTAGAAAGACTATCTATCTATCTATCTATCTATCTATCTATCTATCTATCTATCTATCTGTCTGTCTGTCTGTCTGTCTGTCTGTCTGTCTGTCTGTCTGTCTGTCTGTCTGTCTGTCTGTCTGTCTGTCTGTCTATCTGTCTATCTGTCTGTCTATCTGTCTGTCTATCTGTCTATCTATCTGTCTATCTATCTGTCTATCTATCTGTCTATCTATCTGTCTATCTATCTGTCTATCTATCTGTCTAATTCTGGGAAAATTTGTGTTGCCATGTTTGGCCACATATGGAAGTCTTTTATTGAATGTGTGGCCTCTGGAGTGTGATATCATCAAAATGCTTGGCTGTCTGCATTTCAGGAGAAGCAGCGTTATTTCTGTAACAGCTATTGACAGCTTTAATTGCAGCTAACAAACAACTATAATTCATCCTCCCCTTCATTTATTCCAGTTAGCCTGTGGTCTCCTGCTGCCATGATGTGTGTCTTTGTGGGGAAAAGCAGTTTGCCTCAAACCAGCTGTTGCTTGTCAGATGTGGTTGAGGTCAGAAAAATAGTTTGTGCAGTGAGTTAGGTGTGTATTTCGTATGTGTGCTTATTGAGCACTGAATGCATCTTTTTTTTTTTTTACACATGTTTTGACAGGTTGGAAAAGAAGAAAGGAAAACAATAAAATAGCTCTCAGCTGAGGGGGGGAAAACTTAAATATTCTTTTTGAATCCTGCAGTGAATGTCAGAAGCAGCAGTCTAATCCCACTTCATTGTGTCAGCCCGCCTGTCTGCTTCACGTCTCTTTGTGTCTCTGTCTCGGTGTCTGTCAATTTGAAGTTCACAAAGAGGTCATGCAGTCATGTCCTGTCTTCTTTTTTTGTATGTGTTGCTGGCTGCTCACACTTCAGTGAATCCTCATTACAGGTGTTTGGATAAGATAGAAAGGAAACAGGTGAGACATAAACAAAATATGCAAAATAGTTTGAGGGGTGAGAAGAAGTCTTTTTGAAACTTGGGTCCCAAGAGGTGATTTCTGAAAAGCAGCCTCAGTGCTGTCTGGGTTCACGCAGAGTTCTCACCCATTTGTGTTGAGTTCAGCTAAGCTTGTGCTCCTCTTCCTCAGCCAGTCGAAGTTAGCAGCGTTAGTAATTCTTTTTCATCTTTAACATTGTGTAGCTGGAGTTCCATGGAGTTATTTCTGGGAAGCTAGTAGAAGGAGGTCAGTTGAAATGTCAACGTTTTTTTTCTCTTTGGAGCAATGTATTTATAATGTTAAATAGTATAAATAGTGAACATTATAAAACCGTGGTCGATAATTAGGATTTTTAAATTCTTAAAGCCTCATTAAAAAAGGCTCAAAAGTGGTGCAAAGAGATGTATGACTGAGCATGAGAAGACTAAAAAAAAAAATATAAAAAATTTAAAGACATTTAAATATTTTAACTTTGTTTATCTTTCCATAAATATAACTAAGTAAAGTACTTTATCACATCATAAAGTTGCAACTTTAATTCCAAGGCCAGGGAGAAATTGCTGCCCAATTTTGAGGAGCTCACAAGTGGAGCGGGAGACTGACTGATCTACATTCCTATCCTCACCTACTCTGTGGCCATGAGCTCTGGGCAATGACTTAAATAATAAGGTCACACATAAAAATGAGAGAAATTAGCTTCCTCTAAAGGGTGGTTGGGTTCTCCTACCAGAAGAAGACCCTAGGGCAGACCCAGGACACGCTGGAAAGATCTCTAACATCTCTCGGTTGGCTTGTGAATGCCTCAGAGGAGCAGGAGGAGGTGGCTAAGGAAAGGGAGATCTAGGCGCCTCTTCTTAGATTCCTATCCCTGCAAACCCCGACACAAAGAAGTGACAGAAAATAGACGGATTGATGGAAAGTTAATGTAAACATACTAATTTCACTGTAGTGCACTTTAGCTTTAGCTCATATTAGCGTGAGACTCTATTGCACTATGCTGTCATGTGCTAGCTCCTCTCCTCTGCTCTATGTTTCACAGTTTGTGTGTGTGTGTGTGTGTGTGTGTGTGTGTGTGGGTGGGTGGGTGGGTGTGTGTGTGTGCAGTGGAGTGAAAAACAGTTGAAGCTTTTTTTTAATTGAACCTAATAACAGAGAGGTCCGTTCCAGGCACTCTCCAACAAGACCAGAGCAAACAACTGTAACGTGAAGCCTGTGCAGAAGATCCTGCCAGTCAAGTACAATTTTTCGCTCAGTGCAGTTCAGGCATGCATACAAACACAACTGTGAGAATCCAATTTGCCCATCAAAGATCAAGCAAGTGACCCAAACAGAGAAGCGAGTTCTGTGCATCGCCATTTAGATATCCTTGAGATGTCTTTGAAATGTTTCCCTACCATTGCCTTAAAAAATATTTCACATACTGCTTTGAAATCCATTGTTGTTGTCTCTCGTGTTGTCTCCCTAAATTGTTGCGTTTAAGGAATCATTTATAGTGGGATGTTTTGCTTTTTTTTTGGTAAGCATAATATGATTAAAAGCATCATAAAAGCAACTGTATGGAAAATAAGTAGCTTGATGGTCCTGTATGTCTCTCTTTCTGTGTGACAGATCGCCCACTCCTCTCCATCTTCTTGACCTCTCCTTCTGGCTTGCTTTCAGCACTCAAATTCCTATGCACCTTGCATCACCAGCCGCTACAGTATGATACTCCTGTCCCCTCTCTGTTCATCTTTATCCCACTTTCATCTCCCTCACTGTCCTTCCATCCATCTAACTATTCAGATCCTCAGGGGGAAGAGCTTTGAGGCTCTCTGTCCGCGCTGCTTTTCTGAAAGCCGTGCAATGAAACGCACTTTGAATACGATTCCGCACTGCACTGGGTGCTATGTGTCAGTTCTTTTTTGTGTGCGTATGCATTTGTGACCAAGAAATGCATTCCCCATGGAGTTCTGTAACACTCCTGTGCTCAGCCAGAAAGTCCCAGTGCACCACACTGAAAAGTAACAGAGAAAGAGGGACTCCTGAGAAAGGTTGTGATAAAACGCCTTCCTCTGCTTTACATTTTTATATAAATTTCCCCTCTTTCGCTTTCTTTGGGTTTTCTTTCTACTGATGCTTTGTTGCCGTTTGAGAAGAAATGAAACACCATAACATTAAAGGGAGTTTCTCATACTGACGTTGAACTCATTTCTTTTTCTCTCTCTCTGTCTCGCTCACCTCAGGTCTGTTTAATTTTGCTGCATTTTTTTCTTTTACTCAGGGGTCATTTTTAGTCTGTTTGGGTAAGCTTGCAGAAATAATAGTATGCAGGAAGTAAGTGTAGCCATAACCCAGAGATTAGGAAAGCACAGTAGTTTGTAGATCACCAGTTCAAGCAAAAAAATTCTATCATCTGTGGTTTTTAACAAGCAGTGGGACTGTGTGTCTGAGCAGCCAGAGTTCATTCTGTGGTGCACAACCAATTTGCTTGCCTTCTTAAACCTGTACTGATATTTTCTGTGCTATTTTTCAATGAGTTGATTTTTTTTCTTTACTTTTTGATTGACTAACCCTGCCCAGGCCCTTTTATGATCCGATTCTGTCGCATATTCTTCACCCACTAAACTCCGATGCCACAAAATGTAATGTAATACATCTGTGGCATATTTTAAGGGTCTCCCTTTTCTTTGGTAGCTCTTTGGCTAAATAGACTTAGTTAAATAAAGTCAAAGTTAACCAGCTAATTTAAACGAAATGGCTAAATTAAAAAAAAAATCATTAAATAAAAAAAATCATTAAAAATGATTGGCCTGCTTGGCAAAACAATATATTCAATCACACTGAGAGAATCACACTGAGAGAATCACACTGAGCAAAAAACAAGGGCAGTGGATTTTTTTTTTTTACTCGTGCCAGATCGGTGAAACCTTGTCACTACTTAGGTGGTTGCTAGGCAACATGACAGTGTCACAATATATCAAACATAATTCCGCTTTGGTGGATATAAATGAGATGTTATCGTGAAATTAAAATGACAGGATGCTTTTACAGTTGTTGTGTATATTTGTGTATAACTGTAGAAAACAGCGGTCTCCTGGAAACTTTTAAAGCTCAATAGAAAACAAAGGTTAAAGGCCCAGTGATGTGAACTTTGTACACCATGGTACTAAGTAAAGGTCTGAAAAATGACCTGGTGAACTGTAAACTGCCTCTTGCTGTATCTACGCTTGGATAGATTCCAACTGACATTAGTCTGACCTTTCTCCCTACTGAACATCCAAGAGGATTAAGAATACTTATATCCTCTTTTCTAAAAACAATCCCAAAAGAGTTTAATAATTAAGCCACTCAGAATGGTCAGATGCAGACAGTAGATGTTCAGGACCTTAACAGAGATCCATACAAAGTTGTGGAACCATCTGAAACTTCTGGGACTTTTGTAAACACGCCTTTATTCAGAGGTGTGTATCTGAGGCTGCTCTTGTCCTCAAACTCAGCCATCAACTCCACCAGCACGGCTCTCAGTGGGTACCAAACACTGGCAGGAAACAGAGGAGAGTGACTACAGGGAAAAGAGAAAGATGAAAAGAGAACAGGAGGAAGAAAGAGGGAATGAGAGAGACAGAAAGAAGAAGAAGAAAAAAAGAGAAACTGCAAGGTTAGAAACAGGGAAACAATGGAAAAGCGAGAGGGTATGAGAGAGGGACCAAGGTAACAAAAGCATCAGAAATGAGCAGCTTAAGAGCTTAGCTGGAATTAGAAACACCTAATTTTCCAGTGAAACCATCTCAGCTACGGCTCTACAGCGGCACGAGACGAGAGCCCTATGCACAGAGAACAATAAAGCACTTTCATCATTTGTATCCCACTCCACTGACACTTCTTCATTTATTAGTTTGTCTCGGCCACTCAGTCATTACAATAGTCTCTGAGGCACTGAGAGATTCAATAACATTTCTTAGATTGTCTAACAATAAGTGGAGCAAATTGATATTGAGGTGGTGCTAATCAGCAGCAATTCTGTCAAAACTTCAAAACACGAACGCATCCGAGAGAAAACTTCTCAGCCTCAAGGGACCAGCTCTGCCTGCACACGTCTTCACAATGAGGTGGTTTTAAACCATTCTTTTTTTCCCCCCAACAGTTTTTCTCTGCTGCCAACGAAGCTGAAGCAACAGAGAGATTAACCTGGAGCGGTATCTTATGGGTGATTAGTTTGAACAAAGGGGCTGCAGCTGATGAAGAACACACTTTCGCTGATGGGTCAGA
>JAMQGT020010277.1:0-35000 GCA_024447675.2 Pterophyllum scalare | reverse complement strand
AAAAAATTATTGAAAGTAATATTGCAAACATCAAATCAACCTCCAGCTAAGATTTGATTAAAGACCGACACCTCCCTTGATGTGAGTAAGCTCCACTCTCTTCTTCAGCACTCTCACCTCTATGATTTCTATCCGACTCATTTTTAGTTGTTTACCTGTTTTAAGCCTGTCATACTGTTGCCAAGAGAATTCTGGGAGAAAAACCACAATACCTGACCGAGGACGGGAACCGAAATCACAGGAAAGCTATTTGCATAAGCCTCAGGAGGATAAAGGGTGGGTAGGCGGGGGTGATAGTAGGATAAGGAGAGTGTTCTATTTCTGTCGAATCTGGGCGGAGGATCAGTGGCAGATCGGGGCTCAACACATCACTCAGCCACTACAAAGATAAATATATAATTGAAAGAGGAAGAAAAACAGAGATGTGTGGGATGACAGATGTGCGATTCAGACTTGAGCCCAAATCTTTGAGGTGATCCGATGCACATCGTTAGCCAATGTTTCTTCTCTCCAATGCATACATATATGTGTGTAATGTGTAATCAATGTATGGTGTGTGTGCTACAAAAGACTCTGTGGACAGAGTATTTGATGATTGCCGTGTTAGTGTGTTTTTCATCATCTGTGCAGGTTTGTCTTGGATTTTGTGCAAACAAATTTGTGTGCATTTGTACCAATGTGCAATTGCAAGCGTTTTGGAGAATTAAGTAGCATTTCTTGTCAGTGGTATTTGTGGGAATGTGTGAGATCTTTTTATTAGTGCATTTATGAATGTGTGTACGTATGATGAAAATTGCACATTCCATGGTTTAGGGAATTGGTGAAAGAAGAAAGGGTATAAACAAGGCTGAGTGGGAATTGTACAAGAAGAAAAGACTCCTCTGGGGCCAATAAACTAGCTTAATTACAGGAGGCCTTGTTAATTTAGTCTCTGCCAAAGCAGAAGATCTCTCTCTTGTAAAGCATACAGAGTAGCAGCTGCAGTAGCTGACGCTTCCCTGAACTCTTCATGGCCTTGTCCCAGTCAGGGAGCGATGTACCAGTATTTGTTATACTTGTTTTTTTGTAATGCTTTGGGAATGCTGCTGCAGTCTGTACCGAAAAGGTCAGAATTGAGAGAAGCAGGGATTACAAGTCCCTGAAGTTCTTATCTTCATTTACACCATGTTGTGGCACACTGGAGTTTGAGTCAGAGTTGTATAAGAGCAAGCTTCCTGATTTCTTCATTTCAACTGGAAAAACCCAAACAAAACGAAACAGTTAGATGCTGTATGTGCCAGCGGTGTTGTAACAAATTGCTGCTAACAGATTTTGGCTCATTAACAATATAAAATACAAGAATTTGCAATGTTTGCCTTGGACATCAGAGATCTCTGTCCAGAAGAGTACAGTCCTAGGAACAGCTAAAATACTGTGCAGGACCCTCAAGGTCTCAGGCCTGTGGTAGAGGACCCAAGTCTTTTTTTTGTCCTCCAACTGGATGTTGGAACACTGAGCTACAAGTTATTTTGATGTCAGTCTGGATGTTGGATGCCGAAGAATCCACAGGTCCGACATCCTCTTCATGTAACCCCTTTCACTGGGGTTACATGTGTAGTAGTATTCCAACAGTTCCTGATTTTTACCCGGTGTCCACTTAAGCCTTTAGATATCTATGTCTTGCTCATATTACACACACACACACACAAAAAAAAAAATATATGTGTGTGTGTGTGTTCCCTGTGCATTGTATTTAGGTTTCTGTGTTGGTCAGGTTTAGGTTCCCTCTGTGTTAAGTTTACGTGTCCTCAGTGTATTATGTTCAGCTGTGCTCCACACCGATTTCCCCTCCCCTCATTATCCTCTTGTGTATTTAAGGCCTGCGTTTCCTCTGCTTGTTGTTATGTCGTTGTTTGTCTTCCTGCTGTGTGCTTTATGCCAGGTTCATAGTGCTGCTTCAAGTTCACGTGAGGTTGCTGAGTCTTGCTATTAAAGCTTTGAATTATAATTAAGCTCCTCGCCTCATGAGTCCTGCATTTGGGTCCTCTGCCTCGCTTGCCACAGCTCCAACCCTGACAGGCAGTCTTGCAGTCTATTTGCCATTGTCTCAAATGTTTGTTTAAAACTTTTGCAACCCTGTCAGCACACTCGTAAATAGGCATGTCTTCAACATGTTTTCAAATAAAAACTAAGCATGAAAATAAGTAACACTGGAGATGCATTACACTTTACACTTTCATAACAAATCAGAAATGCCATAAATAAAAAATCAGTTGAAGAAAAATGAGCCAGGTGGGCAATAATCCACACACCTAGCGTTCTTTCTATTTGATAAGTTACAGATAAGATAAGGGGGGAAAAGTTAGGCTTAATGCTCTAAAAGAGCAGAAACTCATCTGTCAAGGTCAAAATTCAAGATGTTGCTTTTCCTCTTCGGCTGCATATCGGATGTTTGTTTTTATATATCTGTGTACAGCAAATTGCTACCCAAATGACCCCACTATGAAATACCATAGTGGGAGTAAAGCAGGAAGGAATGCAAAGGGGGATTAAAATATAGACGGAGAGTCATTGATTAAATGCTGCAAAGTGAGAGTAATTCCGCAAGCTCCAGGGATACACACACCACACTCTTTCCATTATTCATGCCTCTGCATTTCTCTCTTCACCTTCATCTCATTCTTTCTTTCTCTTTCTCTGTCCACTCTTCCTCATCTGTGAGCCGGCTGTCGATGTTTGATGATAAATTGCTGCCTGTGTGAAACCTGCGTTTTGTTCTGTCATTATTCAATAACAGGTGCAGGAGAAATCAAGGCAGTTTGGCAGTTATTGTACTACTGCTGGCATCATGTGATTATTCACCATAATTTACTTTACTGCCCCGTCCTATAGAACACACATTGACTTCAGTTGTTTGTGTACCTGGGAAAGGAGAGCACCGTTGGTGTCCACTAGCATGAGTTACTGCTTCAGATTAATAAGAAGCAAAGTTTTTCATAGTCATCTATAATGACAGAGTTGACAGTCAGGTACATCTTTGAAAACCAGGGCAGACACAACTTGGAAGCAGCAGAAAATGTACTTGAAATATGAATGAAGGACTGAGATAAGCTAAGTATAGATAAATAATATGCTATGTCAACACCTACCTAAAATCATGGCCCATTTTTTTCAGGTTCTTCAGAAAGCACCAGCTCCATCCAGCCATCTCCTCATGCTTTTCACACAGTGCATAATGTATTCTATTTTACAGCATGAAATTGTTAGTATTTTTTAACATAAGCAGATACTGGACAAGCATTTTTTTTCTTGCCAAAGAACTATGCATTTTGCTCTTAAAATGAATCTTCTAAGTAAATCTGAAATTTGCACAATCTTTTTTTTTTGCAATCCACCCCGTGGACCGCAAAAGAACTGAAACCTTCCCTGTTTTTTTTTTTGTTTTTTTTTTAACTGATGTGTCTACATGTTTTATTATTAAAATACTCATTCAGAAGATGGAGAAAAAAAAGATTCCATTCAGAATTTGCAACCCATATACCTCTCCAACACCTGACTTCTGAGTTCACTGTGAATCAGTTTCTTTTTACTTGGTGATCTTTTCACTCGTCTTAATAAACAGCTGGTTGTTTATTAACGTTGCTCAACTTTTCTGTGAGGGAAGTCTCTCCACTGCATCTTTGTCAAGCATGTCTTGTCCTGACTTCGCCTCCTTGATTTGAATAAAAAGATATAATCGTAACAAAAATATACACACCATTTATTAAAAAAAAAAATCTCCACACAGGTATTTAAACTCAGGTGTTTTAAAGTTCCACCTTCTCTGCCACCTGCCATTGTCATTACACGGGTTAAATAAGTATTGCCAGACGTTAGTCTCCTCCCACACCACAGTTTGTTGTTCTTAAACATGTTCAGCTTCAGTGCTCTCATCAGGAAGGGTAATCAGATAATCCATGGACTAGAGAGATGCTGACAAGGAACTGATGTAATACAGATGGGACACTCATTTGGGTACTTTCATACACCACAAAGCCCTGTGGAACCTCTCTATATGAAACATTATTGCTGGATTTGAACCATTAATGATTTTTGTGTGGTCCATCCTGAAAAAAATGCAAAGCAGCAGCAGCCTTTTCTCTTTCTGTGAAAGAGTACTCCAAATTAAAGGTGTTCATACACCCAGCACTACATTCACTTACACGGCACCTATGAATGATGCTCACTTGTAGTGATTAGGAATCATAGCTTCTGAGTACCACAGCCGACATAGTTAGTTATTAAAACATACACATAAACATTGCCTAAGAATGTATCATTTGTATCATGAAATCTACACAAGCAGTTTTGACTGTCCCAGCTGGCATCCTGCCAGTCTAGCCTGACCCCCTATTGTGCTAGCAGATATATCAACCTGCTCAGCTTAAACCACATTGATATGTGGGGGATTTATTCTATGTTAAGCCAGCAGGCTGCAGCCTGCTGACTTATATTGGAGTTGGCTGCAGCAGTGGCCTACAGGGTAAATGGGTTGGCAGTGGGAGCTGAGGACACAAGAATTAGGCCTCTGCTACTAATTGCACGAGAGAAAGATTTGTTTGAATTGGGAGAGAGCAAGCCTGCAGGGCTACAGTGGGGGGTACTTAGCTGAATATGTCGAGACAGTCAGCAGAACTACATTGGAGGAGTTTCATTGATAAAACATGCACGAGGAAATTTGCTCATTTTATGATCATGCTATGTTTTGGCCAAGACTGCTGAAGCTGAATTACGTTTTCTTTAAATTCTGCATAAATTTTATAAATATCAGCAACTGGAGTGTACATAAAAATTTGGTCTTGGAGCTTATATTACCTTCACTGTACACCGTTTCTTTTGGTCTATGTTGCTTGTAAATCATGTTTCACACTAACAGCTAATCCAATGCAAAGGTGTGACCGCTCTTCAGTCATATTTGGGAGCTAATCCACTCACAGCCTGTGTTTATTTGATGTAAACATGATTGCTGCAGGACCCCAGATGAAAGTGTGAGTTCTTATTGATTGGGTGCAGAGTAATGAAAGCAGTGGTTAACAAGAGAAATTTCCTTTGTGTGTCTGTGCGTATGTATGCTTTCCTTGTTATCTCTTGTGGTTCTCCACTCAACCCACTACCTGTAAAATCATGTGGTCCTTTGAGAATAGTTCTGACTATAAATATTACATGTTATTCCCAAGCACAACATTCCCACCCTCATTCCTGCTTAGTAGTCTCTAATAATATTCAGATTTCTCAAAGCAAGGCCCTCCCCAATAAGGCAGTTGGATGCTGGAGGTTCCATTCAGCAACAGACTCCCAGTAAAGTCTCTGAGAATATTGTTATTTAGATGCATTCAAATCCCCCTTTCCTTCCTTCATCTCCAACTTTTAGTCCTTTTTCACCCTCATTCTTAACGTTCTCTCTGCACCTCCTCTCTGATGTTCTATTAAGCCTGCTATCTGATGTGTTAATGAGGCACTAATGAGACAAGGTCTGTCTTAATCTCAGGCAGAGTATCGGAGTGCAGGATGATTTTAAAGAGTCTGTGGGATTAGCAGTGGGACGGACGCTTTGTGAGGCAGGGCGTGAGAGAAAGTAGTGGAGGGGGAAAGTAAGACTAAGGGCGACAAAGGTCGAAAAGCAGAGTTGTATGGATGCATGGTTGGTGTAAATTAGTTTTGGTGTTAGTTTAATGTTTTCGGTGCTAATGACTATAGAACATAGGTGGGTGGAAGGGAGCTGTGATCCTGATGGGAAACAAGTAATGAGGCATTTGTGCACACACTCAACACCCACACTTTTTTTTTTTTAAGAAAACAGACAGTGCAGTCATCTCCTGCAAAGACTCCGTACTCTGTTTTTTTTTTTTAATCTCATCTTCTTTTATCTTCTCTCCTAGATCTAAAACTGCTGTCCTTTGGCTGTCTCTTGCTGTCCGCTTTTTGAGAGATGAGAGGATGTACTCTATTTATCTTGATTAAAAACCATGGGACTCCACTACAGATCAGATGTTCTGTCTCTCACACCTCGTTCACCGGTAGAAATCCCTGTAATCAATTAAGTCAATTACCGCTGAAGTCTGATCATGTCCCCTCACCACAGATGGATATGTCTTACATTTATTTGAAAGTTAGCCACAGCGACTTTATTCTGACTCATCAGTACTTTCAGGGAATAAAAGTTTTTGCCTAAACTTTGAAGCATAAATTAATTTAGGAACTCAGGAGCTTTTGAATTGTCTCTGCTGGCTTTGTAAAGTGTTTGAGAACCTATATGACTTGTGGCAGTCTTGTAAAGCTGACAGCTGATTCCAGCTGTCCCAGTCTGAACTGCGGCTGTGAAGTTGCCCTCCTGCTTGCCTTCACACTCTTTTTGTCTGACGCCATATGTTGCTTTTTTGACCGAGATTCTACCCGGGGGATTATCTCGGATTATCCAAAAGTCTTGTCTTCAAGCTCCAATCTCACTTCTGGCTGCCTCCACTGACTTTTGATTCCCCTTTGCAACCAGAAACTTTTCTCTAGATGACACATGCAGAATCATCCAGCACCATAATGGTAATAAATGTTTAAAAAAAAAAGAAAAAACTCTAAGGACTGATGCTTAGCATTACTTTAAGCCTTTAATTAAATTTGTTACAGATGAGAAGTTGTTGCTTTCTACTAAAATAAAAAAGCATCCAGTATGAAAATGGCTGAAAATCTGAGAAGTCAGAATGAACGTGGCCTCCAATGGGGCCTGTTTTTTCCTCCAGGCCCCTTTATGTTTAGATGATGTTGCAGACTCCACATGTTTGGTATGAAAAAGATAAATAACCTGATCACAACACAAGATAATCTCAAACTTGAGAAGGTGATTAGGATGTCCTAATCAGCTGAGGAGGCCATCTTCTCATCATATGTATTGAATCGTTAACAACTTTCTCAAGGTGATTATATTAATCCAAAATATTTAAACCCTAAATCCATCTATCCATCTATCCATCCGTCTATCTATAGTACAAGAGTTATTGTGGCTGAATTGAGAGATGAGGTAAAAATACCAGAGGTGAGGTAAGAATGCATGATGGCAGTTATCATGGTGGACAGAAAGGGTACACAGATTATTACCAAGACTGCAGTACATAGATCTCTATTTACATGAGAATGCATAAGGTGATACATATAACATGCAGCACTTGTCTTGCACAGCATAAGTGACAGTCGAATAGCGGGAGGTGGAGGTGTTGTGGCACATACTGCCATGGAAGAGTCATCTCTATTTAAGAATTTGTTGCTGTGATATTTTGGACACACAGAGCACACCTGGACCATTTGAGAATGTGTTTATGCTTCAGGTACCTACGCACGCACAAAAACACTCGCAGGCAACCGGAGGCAGCTCCTGTTTGCACGGCAGCTTTAGCATTCTTGATTGTGTGGAAGAATGTCTGCTACAATCAAAGTGGGTCACGTAGGAAACATACAAAGCAAGAATCACAGACATGAAGAATGGAGGAACATTGCCACACACATACTAAGCCATCTCTTAAAACTATTGAATCTAAATGATTCCTTCTTTTTCTTCTTCTTCTTCTTGTCTCAGTTCTGGTCAGGCACCAACAAACATGCTGAGATGAGTAGGTTTTTACCACTGAGATATGACGCATGCCTGTGCAGTGATACAATATGGCTACTCCCCGCCATATAAAGAAGGAGGTATACGGGTCTGTACATTACATGAATGTGTCAACTTGATACGCAGATTAGGTAAACCAGTACACTAGTGCAGAGTGACATGTTGAGCTATAAGAAGACTGGCTAGGCTGTGATACGCACAGAGGTGTGTTCTTATACATATGCATGCCCTGACACACAAAACTATTCTTAGTCATTCACTGCAGCAAACCTGCACACGGTAACGAGTTAGGTCAGGTGCAAATGAAATGCACAAATGCAAGCAAATATTAATAGGAGACATAATACAGGATATGATTGAAAGCTTACATTTAAAAAAATAATGTTTTCTTAGTCTACTATTACAACATAGTAGTCATTTGACATAAGAATAATTCTTGAGCACATATCACACTGCCAGTTTTACACATTCAGATACATTTTTACTGCTATGAAAACATAAATAACATTGTGAGACAGTAGAAATCTTCCTCAAATAAAATCTAAACAGCAGCAAGAATTAGCATATCTGGCTTGAGACAATAAGCAGTAAGAGGAGAGCCATAAATGCTTGAAAATGATTGAAAGCATTCTTTTGGTTAAGATTTGTGTACCGGCTTTAAGCTTTAACAATATTAAAGCAAAAAAACATATCATCTTGATTACTCCCAGAAGGCAGTATTTTTAACTGCGCCTGAACAAAGAACACACAACATGGCTCAAATGCAGCATAAATCCAGCACAACCAATCGCATTAAAGACAGTAGATGTGCTACACAGCTTTCAAATGGGAGGATTGACTTGTGAGAATCACTATCCGCAGTTGAAGTCAAATGTTTTTCATGTAGGCCATCATGTAGTCATACACTGTACAGTATTCCTTATATGGAATATAATTTTACTTAGTAATTAAACTGTGTACAATGGAAATTTGTGCAGATATGGTTTTATATGGTACTTAAAAATCTAAAGCCAGCAGAAGTGCCAAAAACTAGAGTAACTGCTGTTACTCTAGTAGTCACTTGAGTCTGGCTCCAAAAGCAGCTCAGTCCCCATGAACGTCCATGTTAAACTATCAAACTAAACAGCATTTAAAAGCATTTTTACAGCCTGATCCAAAACAAGTTTGGATCCTACTGATATGTTTTAACTCAATTATCTAACAAATCATAAGGCCATCTGTCTGACACACCCCCTCCAAACCAAAAAAATTGTGCTTCATTTTTTGGTGAATGAAATTCAAAAATTTTAATGGTCTGTTCCTTAGCAGTCATAAGTAAATATGCATCTCTGTGCATTGCACCAATGCAGTTTATGAATGTAGCCTGCTAATCAAGCCAGCCATAGCTAAAATCTTAGTACTCCACCCTCACATCCAAAAAAACAAACTGGCAGCAACAAATATGCTACCAGGCGTCATGGTGTCACATGGTGTCACGGTGGCTATGTACATCTTTTCTATACAGTCTATAGTTGTGATAAATATTTATATATTATGTACATTGTTTTTTTTTTTTATCAAATAACCAGAAAAGGTGACAAACAACCCCTGAATTTCAAAACTGGCCAAAAAAGATTAAATGGCCATTATCTAGCAAATATTGAATGAGTGTTATGTGCTTCGTTTTGTTTTCCTTTGGAGTTTTCCGGGTACCCTGAGAACCACTCCTCTACAAAAATATATGACCTATGACTTATAATAAAAGCTCAAACAAGCTGCCTTCTCGCTCCCTCCTAAATGGCAGCCTGGACAGTGGTATAGCTGTCTACCATGTTTTCCCTTTTGGAGTTTCTTTTGTTTTATATATATATATATTTCACACTAAACCTCATTTAGCAACACCACTTTGTTGACCTCTGTTTGTGGCACCCTTTGAAATGGGGTGTAACATACTGAGGAGATAGGAGATACAGCAGCATAATACAAGAGTAATAATACCCAGCTGTAGGAAAGTCTTAAATTCATATATATTTTTTAATTATTTTAAGGTACTCTTGAAGCAATTACTGTATATGGTTATTTTGAAGAATGTATTTTTGTAGCCATTCAGCAATATATATATATATATATATATATATATACGTTAACTACAAATGGTGGACAGAATGTGTTAATCAAAATAACCATAATGCTGAATTAATCCTGTTTTCTGAAACAAATACTGTAAATTCTCAGTTTATTGCAGGACCGTCATTTCCATGGATGATTAGTTTTAGCAAAGTGTCTTTCAAGGTAAAGGACACTTGGACTTGCAGCCTCATTTACTGGAGGACTTTTTGAATGTTGTTGCTTTAAAGATATAGCAATAAATCTTTCAACAAGCATATTGTCAACTGCCAGACTCATATATGCATACATGTTTTTTCTTCTTTTTTTTCCCCAGCTTGGCTAATTAAATACCTGTCTTGTGAATCCTGATTATTGTAATTGTCTGCCAAGCAGGGAGGTCTCTGCTGATCAGACAGAGGATGTCTTTGTGATTAGAAGAGTTGCAGGGCTGGAAAAAGCCAGTGAGGAGATCATTAAATGTGGTAGAACCACTAGGGGGCTCTATGATCACTCCTGAGAAAGCAGGAGGTGTAGAGGGAGAAGAAAAGGCCGAAAAGCCTGTCTCCACTCAATTTTGCTCTATGGGCCAAAGCAGAGAGCAGGGAAAGGGTAGATTAAGCATCCAGAAGATAAGAGATGATAGATATCTTTACTTGAGCACCTGAGTCTCATCTGATTGGATTCTAAACAGAGTTACGTAGCTGGGAGATCAGAATGAGGATGAACAGGCTTAGGTATTTTTAAACTTAGTTTGATTCATAGTTGTTATGAATTCTGATTTTTTTTCTTTTAAATTTAGAGAGATCATTTATAAATGTATCAGAAGTCATTACCATGGAGGATTAACATTCTAGGAGCTGTCTGGGCAATTCTTCCTGTATGTTCTTGTCACTCCTCTCAGTCTCCATGCCTGTTTGTAATGTGCATGCACTCTAAAATGAATATAAAATAGATGATCCTCTCCCACTGTAGCAGCATCCCATTCTTGCCCATCCCAGAACACTCATGGAAACCCACCATTTTTCACAGTAAAAAGAATTAGTAACTGCATTTGTAGCTGTAACTGTATTTTATTTTTTTGTCTGTGTTCTGTGTAACCAACATGTCTAATAAACAGCCTGGACCAGAACCTGCTCGTCCCAGTGATTTTTTTTTTGAAACTTTGGTTTTAATTGAGTTTGAATTTTCAGCCAAAAGAAACATGGGGACCCCTGAAATCACAACCCAACATAAGCCGTTTAAATAAAGAGAATGAGAGAAAACATGGTGGAACTGACAGAGGCAGTAAATATGCTTCAATATATATATATATATATATATATATATATATATATATATATATATATATATATATATAACTGAAAGTTAAAATCAGCAACGATTATGTGTTCTCTTACAAACAAAGCCAAATCAGTATTTCAAAATCTTAACTGAATGGTTTGGTTAATGGCTTTTCATCCAAACTGATTGCTTTTGCAAAGGTTTTGGTACTTCTGCATCACACACTCTGTTCCTGTCATATTTCTTTCTCTCGCTTCCTCACTCAAACATACAAAAATGCATGTGACCAGTTTCCAGACCCACCAGCAGTGCTGTGCACACACTCACACACACACACACACACACACACACACACACACACACACACATAACAGAGTGCGTGCTTTGTTTGTGTGCTCAGTGACTGCTGTGCTCTATTTGACATCATATTCAATTTGGTGGGGTTGAAGACAGGGTGTTTGCTGAGCCTAATTTACCTGGGCTAGACCTCACGGAGGGGCTGGGAGGGGCTGATAATTAAAATGGCTTGCTGCTGCTGAGATGGAATATTCATAGGAGATTACTTCCGCCCTCAAATGTCCCTGCACTTCACCGAGGTGTGTTTGTGTTTGCGAGCATGCTTGTGTGTACATGTGTACACATGATCAGAGTGATGGTGAATGCTGACCAAGATATTTGTGTTCTGCAAGTGTGTGTTTTTGTTGCGAATGTGCATTTGTGAGTTTATTTGTCCGCAGCGCTTCGGTAACCTTTCTCTCTCCGGTCTTCGACACAGGGCAGAAGATATTTAGGCCAGTGTGAGACGCCACATACAAGCTGAGATGAAAGACAGAGAGAGAGAGAGAGCGAGTGAGAGACAGACAGCGAGAGAAATAATGAAATTAATGGGCCCCATGAAGTGATGACAGCAGGCTGTCCTCACTAGTTGATGGATGACAACTGCTCGGTGCCCATGTCCATCAGTGTCCCTGCAGCACATCTCTGTCAATACAGAACAAGTAAAACAGAAAATCTGGCCTTTTGGCTGTAATTAACTTTGTTACTGACATTTTCTCTCGCAGATAATGTTTTTGTGACATGGATCAGTGTTTATGGGTTCAAATATTTTATAAACTGAAGTCTGAGACTCAAACCTCAGTTTGAAAACCCCTCAGAAAATTGACATCAGACCCCTAAAGTCAAAAATGTCCACAGTAGTTTCTTTTATGATGATTCCTTCTGTCTGCCTGAGCCAGTGTGTCCTAGAAAGGCTTAACCTTTTAACCAAGTGCCAGTATGACTGGCAGCTCCTCTCAGACACCGATTTCCCCTCTCCTTTCGTTCTCTTCCTCTCCTCATTAAGGGAAATTTGAATCTGAGGCCATTAAGGAGTATGAAGCGATAGTCTGAAATGAGATGAAAACAGTAGGAAGGCAATAAAAGCGCCTTGTTAGAAGAATTTTATTACCGTTTACTCCACTGATAGTCTGTTGAACAGCCTGCTTCACACCAGGACCCAAATCTATGTCTGTCTGAGGCTGAAAAAAATGTGTTACTATACTTAATACAGACTATTTAAAAAGGCATTCTATGTCATTTACATTTATACTAAGAAACGTGATTTTGTAATTTGTGAATTTAACCCCCACTGTCATCTAAATATACTCTACCAGTGTGCTCGTCTTGTCATCTTGCATTTGTAATTTTTTAGAACTCATGTAGCACATGACCTCGCTATAGTATTTTGTATGAAGATCTACACTGGACCATCTTTCATACCTGAGACAGTCCTCTGTCCCAACCATTAATCATAATTCTGTGGCTTTGTTTGTGTGAGAGAGATAGAACAGCAGATGAAGACACGGAGCAGATTGAGCTATTTGTTATCACAGCTTATCCCAACACCGGGATGCCTGCTATTATGCTGCCAACGCTGGGAATGGCAGGTGGAAAATGGGATTCCTCCCTCTGTTCTGCTATTTTATTGGATTTTTTTTTTTATACCCTCCTTAGTCTTCAGCATTTTCTGACAGAATGAGAATAATTTTTCAGTGCACATTCATGGAGGTCATGTAGGCGAGGGTGTAAACCTGGGAAGAAGGTGGCTGAGGGCAAGGTGGGAGAGGGGAAGGGGAGGGAGGTGAGAGTGGCTGACATGCTGATAGTGAGAGATAAACATTTTTCTGCAGTTGTTATCCTAGGTGAGGCTATGACCTCTTTGGCTTGTTGATTGTAATGTTTGGCCAAGGCGTTATCGCTCCACCACAGAGAACAGCAGATACTGTCTGGAATATTAGCCCCGCGTTCTCTTGGCAAAGTTGCTGTGATTCTAGAGCTTTGTTCTCCAAAGGAGTGTGCGCACATATGTTTTATATCTAAGCAAGTAGGTGAGTTTTGCAGGGATGGCCCTGCATGTTCATTTTCTTGTGGAATCCTGAGGGCCTGTGTAAGAGAGAGAGAAAAGTGAGTTTCAGCGCCTCAACATGAATGAGTGAGCGGAAAATATAAAGTATATATTTAGCTTGGACCAGTATGTGTGCCTTTACCTCCTGAGGTCAGCTCACAGGGGGGTAGCAAGGATTAAAGATAGCGCTGAAGTAGATTCATTATTTATTCATCCACTTCCACCTACCTCTACTGCACCACTTACTTCCCCTGTGGGCGAGTGCAGTGCAATTACATTTCTGCAAATGACGACACGCCTTATCTGAAGCCAGCTGTGCAGAGTGATTGTGTGGATGAAATACTTCCACGTTATTTTACCAAGCAGTTCATAAGTGCTAATGTATGGAATGTTGTACAGATTGTCGCGTAGTGCCGTGTTGTAAACAAGGAATGGGAGAATTCGGTTGTGATGAAGCTTGTTGAAGCTGAAGATTTAACATAAAGTATGTGATGCAATGGCATTTGATGAAATGAAAAAGATGTCAGTGGGTGATTTAATGTACTAAAATAAAACTGGCTTGTTGTGTTTTAATGTACACTAAGTAAAACTCAAGGTGAAACGTAACTTGTATTGTTAAGAAAAACATAATTAAGCAGTTAAACTCAGTTTGTTTTAAATACGTAACAATAAACAGTCTTCCAAACCCAAGTTAAACAGTTGATGCCCACACATTGGATTACAGGGTTGGGCTATGAGTGTGTAGAAAATGAGAGCATGCATGTATTAGTGCACACAAATGCAATACATGTGTATGGACTAATGCATGTATATGTGTGACCAGCACAATACTCTATAGTCAGGTACACTTGAGAATGGGTAGCTTAACCCTACTGAACAGATGGGGGTCAATTGGATGCACCCATGTGGAGCCAGGCTAACCTTGAGCACTGGCACCGGGTGCAGGTTACCTTTCCAATTTACCCATTGCTCCCTTTGCCAAGTGGAAGAGCCATGCCAGCCATAACCAGCCCCCTACTCGTCCATCCAATCTACCATGGTCACAGCTGCCAACTACTATCTAAGCCAGCAGTCGGACAGAGAGATGAAGTGGGGGAGGGAGAACTGAGCATGTGAAAGATGACAAAAAAAGGGGGGGAATGAAAATAAGAAGGATTTGCAGAAAAAAATGAAAAGAGAAACGAGAGGTGGGAAGATGGTTTGGTGGAAATGGCAGAAAAGAGAGTGAAATAAAAAGAGAGGATTGACATTGAAAATGGGATAAATGAGGGAGGATGTGTTTCAGTGAGAGGCCAAAGGAGAGCAAGTGAAAGGGAGAGCTTTAGCTCCAGTCACTTTCTGGTACATGCAGGTCTTTCTGAGTACTGTGTCCCACAGGCAACCATTGTTTGGCTCCTTTGTTTACATTAATTGTCAGCTGAAGAAAATGGAGACAATGGTTTGTCTCAAATATTACACTGGTCATGATCTGGTGCAGGCAGAAAATGGTAGAAAAAGACAAAGAAACAAAATGCCGAGTTTCCCACGGGCCACTTTCAAAAGGCGACAAGAGCATTTCCTAGTAGAGAAAACAAACTGCCACACTGAATGCCTTTTTTTTTTCAATGTTTATTGAAAATCTGAAAATGTGGTTATATAATAATAGCTTTTGGTATGCAGAATGAATATCATTTGCAAAATTGATCCCATTTTCCAGAGAAAAACTATTTTTGACAAACTATAGTTCCGCTTTCAAAGTCAGTCAATCACCAGGAGTAGATTAGTTGTAATTGGATGTGTGTGTTTACCTCCACAAGACTGACATGTTCAGATTTTATGTATGAATAATTTACATCCAACCAACCTTGACAGAAAGGCAACACTTTTTCCACAACTTAAAAAAAGGAAGAAAAATTATTAAAAATGTTTTGTCAAATTTCCAGTTTAAGTATAGCAAAGGGCAAATATAAAAATACAATGCAAGTGGCTGATGAAGAAAGAGGGACAGAAGTACAGCAAATGTTGTCAACTCAATTTAATCCATTCAGACACACAAACACACAAATACCTTGATATCTGTGCAGTGGTCATCTTTTCAAATCTGGTCTTTCTCTGTCAAGTGACAGATTGCAGTCTGGCCAAGCACTTCCTGGTTTCTGCTTTGCTTCTCCTATCAGAGGCCACCATCTCATCTGACATGGCCAGCCGAAGCCCGTCCCGTAATCACATCAGAGAGAGAACAGAGGGAGTGACAAATCACATTACAAACACTGACTCACTGCAGTCGTTGTGTACCCTCGATCACGTTCTCCGTCTTTGTCCGTATTGCTCTGAATGAAGATTCATGCTCTGGCCTCTGGGAGGAAGAGTAATATGATAGAGAGGCAGGCTGCAAGTGAGAAAGAATGAGTACATTTGTGTGTTTGTAGGTGCGTGCAGTCGGTGTCACTGACTCTAGCCAGTCTACAGGCAGTCGGAGGCTTGGTGGGCTGGTAGTCCAGTTGTTCTGGTTTTGTTCAGGTAACTGTGAAGGGTGATGCAATTTCCTGTTTGTTTTTTAATAATAATATTTTTTATTATTTTTCTACCTGCATAGGCTATGCTGTGTGTTAAGGTGCACTTGTTTGCACATTGGTGTGAATTGAAACAAGCATTTTTCTTTTAAACCTGTCATGTCTGGCAGATCTTGCAAACAGAACAGTGATCTGAATGCACTGTTGTGCCAAACATATACTTGCTATAGGTTCTCTATAGGCTCCTCTTGTTAGTGTGTCTGCCTTTATTATATTTGAGTTATTTTTAACATACTGTGTGACAATGAGTTGAATCTAACATCTAAAAAGTTGTGCCAGACCTGACAGGATTAGGAAAAAGAAAAGAAAAGGGGGGAAAGAAAGAGGGAAAAAGAAAAAAAGGAAGAAAATAGAAAGAAGAAACAAGAAATAGCACCAGTAAGTAAACCAAATAATTCATCACTTTGTTAAAACATAAAAGACACTGTCAATATTTGCAAAATTAAAATTGTGTGGGCAAAACAAAAAAAGAAAAAGAAAAAAAGAGAAGAAGCATGGTTACACAAACCAACCATTTTGTGTTATGATTAAGTGAGTGTTTTGTGTACATGAAATGCACTCACCAATGAGGGCAGAACGACGCAGCTCCGCCCATCATAAGCTAGAGGCGAGCAAGAAAGTGCCAGGAAGCCCAGGCCACCAGCAGCCCACTATGACCTACGAACACCCGCGGCCACTCATTCCAAAGACAACCGCACACCTACCCCAGCAGACGGGACAGGGAGGTCCCAGACGGAGCCCCCACCAGCCGAGGAGCAAGGGCCCCAGAGAGCCCGAGGCGATGAGAAGCCAGCCCCCGCCCAGCGGCCAGCCCCCCGTACAGGCCGGCGGCAGGGCTCCAGAGCGCCGGGCACCCGAGGACCTCACCCGCACGGACCCCCCCCACGCCAAAGAAGCCAGCCCCCCCACAGCCCCCAGGGGAGCAGGTCAACTCCTACGTCAGAACAACCAGCCCCACCCAGGAACCCCAAGGCACCCACACCCCGGGGGGGCAAGGGGAAGGAGGCAACGAGCGAGGAGCGGCCAGGAGGCAAGGCACAAGGCCCAGACCCAGGTCCTGCCAAACATACAAGCACTCACGCACACCCGCAAGCACGCGCACGTACACATTTATGCACAAATACACATGCATGCACATACACACAATGAAACAAGCATTAAATCAGTTTTATTTTGATATGCGAATACTTGACAGCAGACTGGGGTAGGGAAAGGCTTTAGTTGAAGGTATATAAATATATATACAATATCTTGATATGCTGATGCATCTAGAGTTACCTGAAAAATACATTGTTATTTATTTCACATAATAGTTTGCTTTACTTCTGAAAATAAAGTCACATCCAGTATGTTGCAAAAGTTTTAAATCCTGAAAATGCATAAAAAGACGGTCATGACAATTTTGGACTTTAACTAATGCCATATTTTTTCGATTCACACATTGATTTAACGAAAACTAATAAATATTTGTGACCACGTTTGCCTTTTAAAAAATTCCTCACAAGTACACCTGTACCTGGCAGGTATCTCATTCCAAGCATCTTAAAGTAACTGGCCACAATTCTTCACTGGATTTCAGATGTTTTCTTGGAAACTCTTTTAATGACCAAGGTTTATGGAAAGCTTTGAATTTAACATTCTTCATGACTTCTCACTCTTTCTGCCCCCAAGAATTGCCAGTGGCTGAATGAGTTGAACATTACTAAAACAACAGTTTTATGAATAAAAACGTGTTTTAGCCTTAACCCACTATACAAAGTCTCGTGCTGCAGATGAAAAAAAAAGCAAAAAACAAAACAAAACAAAAAACAAGACTCACAACTGGATGCTGGCTGCTATTGTTGCTCCATGTGTCATTGCTAGCAAATTCTGCCTTCACACCTTCAGTGCTCCTCTGCTGGTAGAAAATACCATCAATGCTGCTTTAAGCTAAATCCATAAAGACTGAATACATGGACAAATGGTGTAGGGAATATGCTTCCCAACACCCCTGAAGCTGTATAGTTGAATGTGTATTGCTAAGAGAACAAATAGATGCTGAACTATTCCTGTAAAGAAACTGTATAAAATGAGTTTTTCCATAAATTAATTTAGACCGTGGATATAAAATGTAACAATTTTTAATAGCCGGGACATTTATTGAGAAGATGCATCTGATTTTCTCGTGTTTATGTTTCATAATCAATGACCTTTTCCTCCAAGGATACAATAGTGATCATTCGAGGGGGTCTAATAATGTACGATGAATGAAGCTAGTCAAGTACAAGTTTACGTGTGTACGTGTCTATTAGTGCAATAATCAGCACATGCTCACAATAACACAGAGGAATAGCACGCTCCTAGAGACGGGTGGACAACCCGGAAAAAAAAAAGAGAAGCTTTTTAAGTTGAATTTGACTCACGCACACAGACTCACAAGGTGAAAACAAAAGCCGCTCTGTTGCAGCCTGTTTTAATTATCATGTAGACCAGCAGCAGCAGCAGCGGTAGGTAGCCAGGTAAGGTAGGGCCGCTGTGACCGTACAAAAGTGACAGTTAGAAAATGAGAAAACTATTTCTCTGTGAAGAGTTAGGTCTGTATTCGTGCTCCAACAGGCAAGGTAGCAGTAGTTCTTACTTTGATCAGACACACAGCTGGTGTAATATATTTCTGGCCATCTTGAAGAGGGCCTAAAGTGCAGGCTGAAGGAGCTCCTGATTAAATCAGTGAAGATCAGGAACAAATACACAAATAAATCAAAAGAAAACTGGCAAAAAAGAAACATGTAAGAGTGTTGCTAAAGGGGGTACAGGGGATAGGACGGTAGATGGTAGATGTGTATCTATGAGTCTACATGTGAATGTGAGTGAGTGGGGGCATGTATATGTTTGCTCATAATTTGTGCATTTATGCATCCATCCGGTATGCGTGTATATTTGTCAGTGTTTATATGAATGAATAACAGAGGCTGTGACTGTCTGCTCAGGGGCATAATTAGAGAGATGGATGTAAATAAAGTGTCAACACTGAGTCAGCAAGAATTTCCACAAAGGTTTGCCATGTGATAATTTTGTTTGAATAAGTAGCATCACTTGGTGCAGTTTGAGTTGTGTGATGTCAGCACTTTCAGGAGAAAATAGGAGAACAAAATGACTCAATACTCTTTCCTCACAAGCTAATCTGACTGTACTGTACAGGAAATACCCACATCGCCGCCGTGTCCCAGTGCTGTAAATTCACTGCGTTCTCACAAGATGTTAAGAAGGTTAAAAATGGCTGCTCTATGTTCTTCACTCACCTTAAAGATATTGTTGTGCTGTATGCTGCCCCTGGTGCAAGCTCTTGGTTTACATACTCCTGGCTAGGGTCAGACTGAAGGCAAAAGTACACCAGATTTTATTGCCCTTAATATGTGAGTGTCAGTTTTTCACAGCTTTGAGAATTCAGGTTCGGTCCACTTTGATATTTGGTCCTCAATACGGGTTTCTTTTCAGGTTTGGGCTGCTGTCGTGATTTTAGGGCTAAGATAAATGAAATAATTCACCTGATTTGCATACTACTGTAACTGCCTTTTTTTTTTTTTAAACTAATATTTCTAAATGTATTCTTAGAGGTGACTTTTACACAGCTTCTAAAACACTGTTAAACATTTAATTTTGTGCAGGTGCAAGTGCTGCGCACAAAGCACTTTGAAAACCAGATGTAACCTCAAGCCATATGTGCATGCCAAAAATGATGTGCACGCGTAATACACAAACAAAGTCTTGGAATCACATAAGAAGAAAAACATCCAGGTATGAACATGCGCTGCACAAGCAGATATGAGGAGACACTGTGTGCCAACCTGTGATGCCTCGTAAAAAACTTTGGGGTGGAAAAAATGCTGATTATTCGGTGTCTACACAACCCAAATTAGGCTTCCTGCAACACAGTCTTACATATTTAATGACAAGTGAGGGTAACGAAAGTTCAGCCAAAGTTTGAGGAGCAATTTTTCATTCACATGCCTGGAGAAATCCCAAAGAGAGACCCCAATTGGAGTGCATGAATATTCTGCTTTGAATTTGCATATGATTAGCTCTTCATCCTTTGCCCCACTCACCTTACATCACAGCTTACTAATCTCTCAGACAGCTCACTATCCTCTCACCAGAACAAATGTCATCATCAGTCTGTTTGCTTTTCTCCTCTGTTTGTACCCTGTTCTGTAGGTTGGAGGTGCAATCAATTATGCAAATAGCACTGTTGTCCCTTCAAAATTGAACAGCATCAGCGTGCATGCTGGATGTTTGGGAAAGAAGTTGAAAGCTATTGACATTGCTGCTCATCTTATCCTTGTCAATAAAGCAATGCTTTAAGTATCTATGTCTGTTTGGAAGTTGTTGGATAATGTCAACACAGTTATTCATCATGACTCAACAACTTCCTTTTAGGGCTTGACAGAAAATTCCAAACAAGCTGCGCAAGTGGACAGTTGGTTAAGTGGCAAAGCTGAAGTCTCTGTCAGATCTGTACAGGCAGCTTTTAAAGTTTTGTGTGATCAAGAAATGGAAAAAAAAGTTATATTGACCTTTTGCATCCCCTTGGGTCTTTTTTTTTTTTTCCTGGACCATGAGAACTGTATTTATCACAGTCATGCAGCACATAGACAACGTTTGCTCTGATGAGTTTTAAAGACTGCCAGCAGCTCCCTGGTTGCTAGGGAAAACTGTGGATTTCCCGACCAGTTGACGAATGGTTGCTGGAAGTTGCTGATTGTCACCGGGTGAAATCTGTTGCCAAGAAGGTGCTGCACCAAAACATTTCCTTGTTCTTGCTTTGACTGCTAACAGATTGCTTATATTTTGCATAAAAGACACTCATCTGTCTACAGACACTCACCATTTGCTCCTCAACCTGCAGTGAAACTTAAAAAAAAGTGCAGTGTAAACTGGAAACAGAAGAGAACTTTACTCTACAATTTACAATGTAAAGCCAGTTAATAAATATAAAGACAGTCGTAACTATATAAATGAAACTGAATTGCATTGAATCCTCCATGCAAACCACTGGCAACCATCGCAACCTGCTAGCAACCAGTCACGTGGAGGCTGTTGGTGCAGTACCGTATAACTCTTTGTGACCACTTTGACACAGCAACCTCCAGCAATCACTTGCAAGCAGTCCGAGAATACGCATTGACCGGTGGTTGACAGATGGTTGCTGATAGCGTTCTAAGCCTGTGTGACTGAGGCCCGGGTTGAGCTTAGTTCATTCTTCATTTGTGAAGTTACTAATTTCTTTGATGCCTAATACCAAAATGAAATGGTCACTCATCCAAACAACCTCAAACTTTCCTCAGGTCCTCATCAGTATGGCAGTTAGGTTTGATGTTGCTTGGCTGATGCGGACAGACAGACTTAAAAAAAAAATTTTTTTTATAGGGAGTTGGAGCCTATGTTCAGATGTTTCTGTTTTTCCACCAGGCTATCAGCTGTAATCTACCTCTGGTGATTCTTTTTCTGCGAGAATAGAAATGGAGACAGAAGATCTGCTATCTGTTAAGCTGCCAGATAACAGCAATGAATGCCTCGGCGCTTAGTGCAACCCAATCTATGGCAGCGTATTGATATGAGATTGGTTTGTACTTTAAGCAGACCTCTTCGACAAGCATTATTGCCAGCCTCCAACCAGTATATTCATATACATTTCTTTAGAGATTCAATCTTAGTGCAATTTAAAGTCTTCATCATCTTCGAGCAGGGAATAAACAGGAGTGATGAAAACAGTTTGACCCTGGTCATACACCTTTATATGCCTCTTCTCTCTTCTAAACTTTAGTCTGTGTTTGTCTCTTTCTCTTCTCCTGTTCATTCCTTTCTCTATATTGAGAAGTATTCAGCCTCTGCTGGACCCCCGAGGAGATTCTCCTGAAACTCACCAGCCAGCCACAAAAACACCAGCTCAATGTGGTTCTTTGAATCTTGCAGTCCAATGGCTTTTTGTTTGTTTGTTTTTGTGTTAATGAGCAACTGTTCACATACAAAGACTGTTAAGTCTTAACTGCCATAACTGTTGCTATTATGTCACTGTATTCAACATATTGAATACATTATATACATTAACATACATACTACAATGAAAAAGGCTTTATTTGTTTGGCCCTTTATCTAAACATCTGGGGTTTTTTGGAGAATAAAATTAGGGTTTTATTTTCTCTAATAAACAAGATATTTGTTGTGTTGTGTATCTCTAAGTCTTTACATGTAAATTAATTTCTGGTCATCATGACGAGTGTGTGTGTGTGTGGGGGGTGTTGGAGCGGAGGGTTGTATACCTTAATTGCAACAGTGATGATATTATTAAACTATCCCTGATTTGTGGAGCTGTAATCTAATTTATACATCCTCTGCCTAGTATCAGGTAGCTGTTTAATTACAAAATGTGTCATACAATGAATTGCTGTATCTTAATATATGCTACAGTGGAGTTCATTCAGCAAGTAATATTACAGTTTCTTAATGATTTGCGAAGCTGCTATTATTGATCGAATATTACAACACCATTTCAGAAACAGTCAAGGCTGCTGTGTAAAATTTAAATGTAAAAAACAAAACCAAAAAAAAAGCAATGATGTGCGAATTATTCATATCCAATATTTACCTGTATTAAACTGTAAGACATTGAAGCTATTTTTTTTTTTGTCATTCTTTTTGTATAAACATTTTTGCATGCTTACATTTTACTCAATGTCCCTGCTGTTTTTGGAAATTGCTTGCAGGTTAAAAATATTATAACCATCCATCCATCCATCCATCCATCCATCCATCCATCCATCCATCCATCCATTCTACTGTATATACAGGTAGCAATAAAATTTACCTTCACATTCATAAAAACCTCCATGCAGAAACATTATCTCCCTTTTGTTGCATTGTATGATGATGTACAGGTTAAAAAATTCAATAATGTAATTACTGTCATTGTGCAGTCTCAGGGCTAACCATGAAGAGTTTTCAGTCACACAAACTCAGAAAATCACCAATGAAACACGTTCGCTATTTTGTTACAGCTCATGAGTGTAAACACATGCACACACACAGACATGCACATATAAGTTAAAGAGGGATACCACTGCAATAAAATTTGTCTCATATGATGAATTCCTATTGGTGTCTCCTGAGACATCCAGCCTATGCTGACATACCAACACATTTTTCAAAGTCAGTCCACTGCTTCCTCATTCTCTCTTCTTTCAACTTCCCTCACTCAACTGAATTGATTTTTTTCATGCCCGCCACTCTTTTGCAGTTTATCCATCAATAGAAACAAAAAAAATCCAGTAGTTGCTGGGATCTCTCTGATTTCTAAGAAAAGGCTTTGATGCCATAGGTCTGAATATTGCCATATGTGTGCTTTATTTTAACAGAAGAACGATAAAAAAGGACAGGAGAAACTGACACGTAAAAATAAAAATAAGTGAGGAAGAAAGATGGAGTGAAGTGTGTGTGTGTGTGTGTGTGTGTGTGTGTGTGTGTGTGTGTGTGTGTGTGTGTGTGTGTGTGTGTGTGTGTGTGTGACTGTGTATTGGGGGGGTGCAAAAGAAAAGAGGTGAAGAAAAAGCAAAAGATGTCACAGTTGTTCCATTTCCTGGCTGTCTGAAGTCGGCTCTAAAAATTGGAAACAGTGGCGTTCCCTAATCTCCCATCACCTGCACAGAGTGTATTCAGTGTCTGATAAACCACCCTGCAACCCTGAACTATCGCACACACACTCACACACACCGATTTAAATATAAAAGGATCATCCCGCTAAAGAGGAACAGGCGCACACACAGCTCCATATGAACTAAGGCAGTTCGTGTAAACTCTATAATTGAACTTTATCTGAAGTCATGATAGGTTTGTGCTATCTGTGTTGATATTTAAAAATACTGGCACAGTAGCAGTGGCGGCTGGAATAACAGTCCTTTGGAAAAAACGATATCGGATTCAGTTCCTGCCGAGTGAGTCGCCTCAGAATTGGCCTGCTGTGGTTGAGAAATGAGGCTGCCGGGCAGATGTCATATCCGGGAATGTGTCGGTGAGCAGTAGATCACACTGTATATTCCTGATTACTTAGTCATGGGCCTTATCTGCAAACTGCCACATGGCTACTTGACAGTTGGCTTGGCCCGGCCTTTCCTGCGTCCTCCTTTTCTATCCGATTTTATTTACATTTTTCTCCACGCCTTTTCTTTTTTGGTGTCAATCTCCCACCTTTTTATTCTTTTGTACTCTCTCTTTTCACTGCCTGAATGTAAAATGAAAAATGAAAGGAACGTGTGATAAAAAAAAAAAAGTTTGTCATAAACACAAGAGCAGGATTTGTTTCTTATGCCTGTGTTTTCTGCCAAAACTCTGAACATTTTCCAAGACAAAGTAATGACTAAAAATATCTATTGGCTTTTTAAATCTTTTTGTGCTGCCAATTTCAGGAAACTGGCAGCAGAATGCAGTAAGTAGGATGTTGTTTGTGACTAGTAATAAAACTTCCTGGTGCTTCCATGTAAATCCAGTTGCCTTATGATCTGAGAGTAAAATGTCAGGTCAGATGCGAAACACAAACACAAACTTCACAGCAGTGTTTTTTGAGACAGCTGAGGTGTTTCATTTAAGTAAATTTAAGCATTTGAGCAAACTGCCAGAGAACATAACAGTTAGCTGAAAAGGGTTGCAGCTAAGTTAAGAATTTTAATCCTCAAATGAATTTTGAAAAGTCCGGTGAGGATGAGTGGAATCCTTCAGACATCTAACAGACGTCAAATATGTTATTATCCATGTTAGATATTTATTTTCACTCAGACCTGCTGCTCAACTTTTCCTAGTAATGTAATATTGCATTGCTAAGCGCTGAACTGGTACTTTTAATTAAAAAGTCTGCATACTTCTGAGACACAATGTCTCAGTGGAGGGAGTTATGACGTGACATCAGCCATTTCAAATAACTTTGACGAGACCAAAGACCGTTGTACCCGGAGCTAACCGCAACACAAGGACTTATTAGCCACTGGTCGTCATCCCCCTGGTGGGCTGATTTACCTCTGGACTTGCTGCCCCGACACCCGTGTGACATATTTCTGCAATAAGGTTGACATAAAGATTCAAAGCTAGTCTAAACTCTTTATGTCGCAATGAGTCCAGTTTATGAAGCGTGACCTTTTATGTCCCCGCCCTATGTTTTCACATCACATGTGACAAAGTCTGATTTATAGTCAAACCACATGTGAAAGTTATTATCTCATTTGCATTTATAAAAGAAAAGTATTATTGTAATAAATCCGCGAACAAATCACAAACAGGCTATTATAGAAATACTAATGAAGGCAATAAAAACAATGCATCCAGGGATATTGTTAGAGCGTATCTGTAATCTAATTTCATTATGAAATGTTGGTGTGATTAGCGCCTGGGAGTTAATCATCTCATAAAGGGAATGACGATTCTGTGCACATAAAGCAAAGAGTGACGCTTTCTCCCTCGTGCCTGTTTAAAACAGTCTGTATCTACTTCTGCCACCTCTGCTGTGGGGGCTGGGATATATGTGTGGATCTTTGTTAACATTTCCTTGTATGCATACATGTGTTTCTCTTTCAGCAACACATTAACACCTTTGCAGTGGCACATTTTGTGGGGTTCCACCTCGGGGGGAAAAAACAGCGTGGCGCAATACATCTGAGACTCGGAACCTACTGTTATCAAAATACCTGCTCCCTTCATCATCTCCTCCTAGTGCCGCATTTCCTCTCCTCGTTCCTCTCCCGTTCCCATTCACTCCACCTAAGATTATTTAGTAGCAGAGGAAAGAGGGAGGAGGGACCGCTGGAGTATCACAAATGAAACCACTCACCATCCTAATTGTGACTTACACCTCCTCCAAACTACTCCTTTTATCGATGGCATACTGCAGACTTTACGAGGTCAGTTCTTCTTGTGACATCTGACTAACACTCATACGAAAATGGCACCTTTACTGGCTGCCAATAAAAAGAACAGTTTCGCTTTCAATTGCTTCTTAACGGCCAGAAATACAACTTCCACATCAGTTCCCAGTGCTTCCGGGATATTTTCTGCATTGCCTACAAATTTCTGTTAACAGCTGTGAACCTGAACTTTCACGTGAATTTACAGTGCAGCTTACCGATCCCACTTTTCATGCAATGTTTTTCCAATATATTTATTCCACTCCATTTCCTCTTCTCCCTTTCTCACCCACCTTTATGGCGTACTTTATATTTCTTCTGTCATGCGTTTTCTCTCCCCTTTTCGGAAAGTTGGTTAAATAATATCCAAGCTTTTATGAGATTTGAATTATTTAATCTAAAATGATAGTTAACCAGGGAGCCTTGCAGCATCCAATCAGTCTCTGAGAGGAGGATTATAAAGGAGGGTCAGCTGACACACGCTGGCTGATTCAGATAGACCACTGGTGTGGGTATGACCAGCGTCACCGTGCTAATCTGAATGAGGTATAAGCCAAATAAATCTGACATTGCAAATCTGAAATATAATTTCCTCCCCGTTTTGCCCCAGTGTGAGTTTAACATGCGTCCTTCACATCAGACGAGTGACTGTGATGCCTCTGCTTCTCTTTTTCCTACCTCTGTGATGTGTCTGTGAGGAGCAGCAGAGAGAGGGGGCCAGAAGAGGGTATGAGAATGAAAATGTTGCAAGATAATGAACCTCCAGAACTGAGGTGATAGTGCATGCATGTGCTCTCACAGTTCATGTGAAGCATCCCACAAATAAATGCTTCTTCTTTATGCACTATTAGAATGAGATTTCTTTAAGTTTTCTGGATCATTGTGCTCCTCATCATGATGACTAAAGTAACTTAATGTGTGTACTGCGTATGCTGCATTATCATACATACCTCTTTACTCTTTACCTTACAACACGAAGCGCCTTGAGGCGACTGTTTGCTGTGATTTGGTGCTATGTAAATAAAATTGAACTGAATTGAACCGAATGTGCTGCTAAATCTGAGATAGCTCTAAAAACAAAGTGTTTAACATAAGCCTGATACTCAGAAGCTGGCGGGAGCTGTTGGGTAGTGAAGAAAACAATACTTGTTGGAAATTTTCTTATTTTGTGATAGCAGATACATACAGAAATAGACAGAGGGAGGGAAACTGGAATGATAATAATGATTCCTGGATGAAACTTTTCTAGTTTACATCATGGGGAGCATCTCCTAGTCCCAGTACAGAGGACGCCTTACTGAAAGATGGCTGTGATGTACAATTATGTTGCTTGGTTACTCTGAAAGGAGGAGGAAGAAGAAAATGAGCTATCTTTATTTTCTTAGATGTTTTCATTTTAAAAGGGTTCAGATCCTCACTGTCCTAAATAGTCACAGTCGTATTCCACAACCTGTTCTCTGATGATGCATGTTAGAGGTGGAAAGGGGTGGGGAACAGAAAAGGTCAGGTGACTTTGCTCCTCATTATCTCCTCCAAATAAGTGAGAAGCAAAGAGTAAGGGACTAGCCAACACCATGAGCCACTGTTGCAAGCTAATGAAGTCACATGTGTGTACACGCAGCTCATGCTGAACTTTTATCAATTAACTGTTTCAGTGCCTCCTCCGTATATACAAAACGAATTACTTCTATTTTTGCTTCTTGTGGTAGCCTAATTGTATTCCCGATAAATTTTGCAAACACATTGCTACTGGGAAGTGTTGCTACAGATGGAGTCCTGTCGTGTGGGCATATCATGACAGAGGGCAAAAAAAAAAAAGGGGTTGGGGGCTTTTTGGACTTTCAGAATGGAATGAATAAAAGAGTAGGACATTTCTACTGTGACATGCATATGATTCTTAATATTAAATGCACAATTGGTTAAATACCTTATTTCAGAAGGGGTTTACATTATTAATAATAAATATATTGTTTATTTGTATAGCACTTATTGAAACCAGCATTATAGAGTGCTTCTCAAAAACACAGAATAAAAGAACAAACTACGAGGAAATAGAAATAAACCACACAAGACTCATGTCTGCAAAATAAGAATAAGATGCAATGTCCTTCTGTTGTAATAAATAACTTAAATGAATAAGTTATCACCCTCTTTAATTTCTATGACACATGGACATCGGAGTGCTTGGTTTCCTGTCTTTCAGCCACAGACACTGCTACTGTGTCGAGTCACTCTACAACCAATCAGCTTAATGATGTGCTGGAGAAGCTACACAATTGTGGCATGATGAGGGAAACATGTCTCAAGTCCTCGGTGTCGTCTGGTTTCTGTGGTTGGATATAAGCGGAGTGCAAAGATGTGTAAATGCGAGAAACGATACTATGTGACAGCACTCGTTTTAACCCTACAGTGTTGGATACCAAGACCTTGAGCAATCACTGCATTTACTGTTTTAGTCATTTACTGTCTGTCCAACACAACTGACAAAAAGTCTGAATCATATCTCTGAGCAGTGCTGCGTCTTCTACCTCTTTTGTTGGACTGAGGGTAGACGGGACACTACACTGACTGACTCTCCCATTGTGAAGTAGAAAGCAGAATTACAAGGGAGCAGGCCAAGGTAAGCTGTTAGCATGCTAAAGTTTATAGATATCACTGCAGTACACAGACATCTTCATATGATGCTGTAGCTGTTAGTTCTTTACATTTGGTTAATGAATTAATCACATTAAAATCCAATGGAAAAATGAAAAATATATAACTAGGAAGAAGTCTCTTTCTAAATCTGATATAGAATATCCCACTGCACTACAGACCTTAACTTGGTCATCCTGCATCATTCCATCTTGTAACATGTTCTTTCATCCTTCCATGACTGTATGTAACATAATTTATTTTGCTGTTGTATTTTTACTGTCCTGCCCCCCCAAAACACTCCCCTGTGTGTACCAAACTACACAATCCTGCTTACTTATAAAGTGTAACTTCCTTGGGGTTGTATGCCTCTGCAAGCAAAAACTGATTCTCATAGAACACAGTTGTAACTGTGGCAGGTAACAGAGCTTAAAATGCGAATGCACTCACAGAGAAGTTACAAATGTTAAATGGTGGCTGCGTTACACACTCACCACAGATTTCGTTGCCACCGGAGTCAAAATGAAAATTACCTTTGACTTTTCAGATATTAATATAATCAGTTTATTCTATCAGACATTTTTGTCAGATTTTATTACATCTGCTGCATGCCCTCTGAGCCTCGAGCGACCTTAAACTTTGATCTTTGGTCACCACCCGTGAGGCTCTGTGATTATTTGTGACAAATTCAATAATTTCCTCAATGCCTTTCTTTTTTTCTGCACTCACGAAAATGGGCTGGCCAGAGAAGCCAAAAACATAATACTGCCGGCCCTGGCTGCTGTCAGTGCAGAAGCTTGATAAGGTGAGTTGAACAAGGACACATGGGCTTTGTGGTAAAACCATAGCAAATGTGATCCCGCATTTTAAATTTAAGCTTTGAAATTTGCCAGACATGGTGGTAGATATGTGACGTGAAACTGAGAGCAAAAAATAGATGGTAGCGTGCATGTACATAATGGACTCTGAGAGACACAGGATGAGTGAGTGGGGCTGTTGGCCTCTGTCCTTGGTGAGTAATGACCACAGAGGAGGACAGATGATCATGTTCATCAGCTCCCAGAGCTGAGGCTACCAGCCCCCCTGCTGGGGAGGATCAGTCAGGCTGATGGCCCGTAATCTGTGTGTGAGTGTGTGTTTATGCGTACGTGTGTGTGCGAGCCTGTGGTCGAGTAGAGAGAGCAGAAATAGCGAGGAGGCTGGGTGTCAACTGTGATGATGATGATTCTTACCGCTTATTATGAAGCATATAGGAGGAAGAATGCACACTGTACTGTGTCTGAGTGTGCTGGCATACAGTTGCACAGAGGGGGAGCTCATGGGTGTGCACGTTATTAAAAGTACTTACATTTATTAGAGAGCTGCTTTATGTCTGGCAGTTGCAGGACTTGCTTAAGGGGAAAATTAGGTGTGCTGATTACCCTTTTAATTGCCATGTCATTAAAGTTCAAAAAGTAGCTAAATAGCCAAGGTTAGTGGTACACACCGAAAAGATGCAAAGTGGTGGATATCATTACGGCATTTCTATGGGCAGTTTATTTATTCAGCTTCAGGCTTCGGCTTTGAAGTCTGAATTCAAGTTTTATTCAGCTGTAATTTAAATTTATGGCAAGTGACAATAGGATGGAAAGATAATTTCATAACAGATTAATGAGTGATTGTAGTTAAACATTCAGGCATTTAAATCTTCTGTGATGTGTAACTACTTAGCCTAAACTACTCTTAAAACAAGATCAAAAATATCAAATATGACTGAAAATAAATAATATAAACTGTCTGCATACCAACAGTACTTTTTTATGCCATCGAAATCAGTCCACTCAAATTTTGAGTACATTTCTCCTGTGATTTCTTTTTCGTTTCTTAAAAAAAAAAAAATTGTTCTATAAAGTGAAGCGGCTTCTTTGAATCTCCTGCAGGCTTCTCTTCTGAGCATTCAGAAAAGATTTTATTGATTGGAGTTTCAACCTGTGTTCACATCACTAGTTCTCTCTTTACAAAAACAGTATCTCGCTTGACAATCGGCAATAAACTGTATTGCTTTCCAAGCTAAACTGTGAGAAGGATCAATTCAAAGCAGTGCGTGTGTGTGTGTGTGTGTGTGTGTGTGTGCGTGCGTGTGTGTACACTTACTTTGAGCATGTGACATTGACAGTGAGAGAAGACACAAGAGACTGTTAAGGGATAGTCTTTGGGTTACAATGATGCAAACCCTTGAAACAGCATTTTCATTGTTTTAATTCATCTTTGCTGTCTTAAGGACTCAAACTGAGATGCAAACAAACCTTGTAAAAGGCCAAATATTATTGCTCGCTGCAGAATAGCATGTGCATGTCTCCTCACTTTAAGTAGCACCAAATCAATACAACCCTCATGGGGAGGAAAATGATTTTCATTCCAGAAATGATCTTGAGTCAATGTGTTAATTGAAAGGAAAAGAGTGTAATGTCTTAAACTGTTTCCCTTAATTAGATTAAAACCCACCGCCTTCCTTTAAAGTATTTTTTTTGCCCAAGCGGGCTCTATGATTCTGTAACTTCACACCAACCAAAAGTAAAGTGTGAACCTTTACACCGTTGTCCATATTTATTTATTTATTGTCCATAACCATAACCCTTTAAAGTCATGTGATGTGTTTGTTTAATTTACATGATATGTAATACAATATATATCGTCTATCTTGTATATATTTTCTTGTTTTGTTATATTTTACATTATACATGAGTTTCTTTAAAAGTCTTGTACTATTCAAATGAAATAACAGTTAAATTTTCAGGACATCTCTTGAACTTCTCTGCACATTACTTTCAGAATTGCTTCTAATTGAACAGATAGGGGACTTTGAGAACAGAAGCAAATAATCCTCATTAAACTCTAACAGACGTCATGACATAACCACCAAAATCCCGGGTCTTTACTCAGCAAAGTTACTCACGTCACTTGCTGTGAGGACATATGTGAAAAAAGGCGGTCTGCTGCGGTTTGGGGTCTCATCACTCTAGCTGGCGAAAACACCTGGCGTGAAGATTTCAGGTTGCAGTTCCGTGATAGGTCGACCCTCCCGTACCCACTACCCCACGTCCCACTTCATTGCGCTCGCCCGATGTCAATCTCCCCGACAGAACCCTCCCCCGAGATATCAAATAGGCCGCGTGGCGCTCCGGATCCCGCACTACTTGTCCAGACGGCATTCGCGCCATTCGAACACTGAGTGCGTCTCTGCTGCGGTTGCGTTGCGCGCAGGCTGGAGAGAGATGACAAGAGCCCCGCGGAACTGGCCAGAGAAACATGGATCTCCGTAGGACGCTGATTTCGGTGCTTTGGATATTATTGCTGAACGAAGTGAAAGACTATAATGCAGAAGAAGGTATGTGAAAAAATATTTAATGGATCGCTTGTTCCCAAACTGGCTACGGCAGTCTTGATCAGCAGACAGATGTCCGCGGGAAAAAATAGTTTGACATTTGGACTTGTCCTGCGATGAGAAGCAGGTGCATTAGAGGGCATTAATGTGACCGGACTTAGAAAACAGTGCTTTTTGTTCTTAAACATATTAAACAGATAAATAGAAAGGCGGTGATTGCCGGATGATGGAGAGAAAGATGCGTTTGAAAAAGCTGTAGTGTGACAGAAACCGCATTCGTGCCGAGTGAACTCTAACAGTTAGATGAAGCGTCCCAAAAAAAATACATCAGATTTTTAATCTTTCACTTAAAGAAAGACAAACACGCCACTTTAGTGCCATACTTCATCAAAAACAAAGAAACAAAACCTGACTGCGCTTTAACTGTCAGATCGTAAACTTAAAAGAGTGATGCGGACAAGTTTAAGGATAAAAGCAGAAAGTGTAGGCTATGCACTGTGAAAGATCTGCGGTCCCACATAGAGCGGGCGTCTGCTTTAACATTTAGTTTATGATTTATTCAGAAAGTCAGTTTGCTTCAGGCAGCCGGCCTCTATATGAAAAAGAAATCCACGGTCTGTTGTCACAAAGATGTGACTTGTACGGAGGGCTTTTGTCGCCGCATCTTTGTGCAACTGGTTTCTTTGTCTTTTCATACTCAGTCGCCGGTGCTGTGGCACGGACCGAGGGATGCATTTTGAGATGTTGACTCAGTGCTTATCTGACTGTATGAATCTCCCATTCAGCCCCCTTACCTTCTATTTTTCCTTCATCGGTTTTTAAATAGTGAGGCAGCGGTATTAATTCCTCTCTTTGGTTATTCGTCGTTATTAAACGAAGTTACAGAACAATAATGCAGGAGAACAATGTATGATTCAGTGGGGGATTATATATAGATTCCATGCTGATGTGTGATTAGGATGTCTGGGTTGTTTAATTGCCCCTGTGCATCTGCACTGAAGTGTGGGAGAGAACTGTGAGGGTACTGCTGTGGTCCAGTGATTTACCAGCACCCTGGCTGATTGCCACAGATTAATGCTTTCAGCACTAGCAAGTTACCTATGATATTGTAGAAACATTGAGCTTTCAGTCTTTCAGCCTAATCCGAACTGCTGAATGGATGCATGTCCGGCTGCTGGTTCAGTCATGTAAAGCCACACGCATGCAATCATACTGTACAGTAACCAATATGGAAAAAAGTGGACTACTTTTGGCATACTTGACACACTTTACACCCATACATCATTGATGCGCATTATACATTATACATATACACACATTAGCGCAAAACCGGTGCACACGCAACACTCACTTGGCATTCACATGTTGCACCTGCATTCAGGCTTTCTTACGTGTACATTCACGCGTACATGCCGTGGCATTTTCTGGTACTGAAGGGCCCTTTTGTGTGCACACATGCAGAGACTCATTCACATATGAAAACTCACATGCCCACATTTGTACTCTTCATTTACCCATACACACACTTCCTCTAGAGCATTGCCAGATTGACTTGGTTCTCTGGAATGCTGGTTAGCCGGATTTGGATGCTAGCTTTTGTTTAATTGAAGTTGTGACAGCGATTAATTGCTGTGAAAGCAATGTGCTCCTGAAGGCTTGTATTGGCAGCAATTCTTCTCGCTGTTCGTAAGGATTTGGGAGATAGGGAAGACACAAGGGAGATCCCCCCCCTCCCCTACTTTTCCCTGCCATTATATCCACATTAAATGAGGCAATTTACCCACCTGTCTACGAGCATTCTGTTAGTTCTAATCGAGAAGCTGTAGCATTAGAGGGGGTTTTCAACAGAGAATTGTGTTTGTCCAAGATTTTTATATATATATGTGCATCTCTTTGATCAGCATTCATGAAATTTCCCTCTTCTTTTCTGCCTTTATGCCTATCCTAATCCTCCAGTACCCATTATTCCCAGTTCTACATATCATTTAGTGCTTTCTGTGTTCTTATTTCATTTCTCCTCATGTGCCAGCAGCATTTTCTGGCCTCTTTAATGTGCAGCTGCATTCTCATGTTGTTCCTTCCTTTTGTACTCCCTCTCTTTTTCAGTCTTCCTGTTTGCCTTTTTTTCCCCTTTTCCTCTTATATACGACCCCCTTATTTCTCCTTTCTTCTGCTCCTTCTTTTTCTCCATCTTCTCCCTGCTTGTGTATGCCTTCTGCCTCCTGAGCTGACTTAGCAAACACTAATATGACCAGGGGGGTTCCGACAGGCAGAGCCAGGTGTCCACCTCCGTACTCTAGCACATTACACACAGTCAATCTAGCCACTCCCTTCAGGTCTCTTTTCTCATTCCCCACACCTCACCGCTAACGCACCTTGGCATCTCATCGGGATCTCATTTACTTTCTCTCTCCTCCATCACTCCCTCCCTTTCTCCCTCTGCATCCATCCATCCTGTCTTTAGCTGAGAGAGGGAACAGCCCACGTATAGAACAATAGAGGCAGTGAGAGAGGAGTGGAGTGATTGAGAACGTGAGGGGGAAGAGTCTCAGAAACTGCAGCGTAACCTGTGAGTTTATCCTGTTTGTGGGACCTTAGCTTTGTTCAGTTGCTCGCTGCATCATAATGGCTGCTGTGAACTGACTGCACTACGCTCTTGGCAGACTTGCAGCCCATTGTTTACCTAGAGCCTTATTATGCTGGCGCGCTTCCCAAACCGGGCATGCCATGCCTAATTTCATATTTACAGGTGGCATTATCCTCCATGACGCATTGTAAAACTGGGATGTTAGTGATATATTGTTAGTGTTTTTATGATATAAAACATATTTAATGCTACATCTACAATATCCATACATACAGGCCTATTTCCTTACAAATCAGTGACTGACCATTAGAACTGAACTCTTTGTGAACGGATTTCTTTGAAGATTGTTTTGACTGTAATTCGGCCCCCTTTTTTTTTTTATGTCAGAAGGATTTTGCCATGCTGGAAAGGTATATAGTATTTCTATAGATGAGACTACAGCTTAAGTTCTGTCTCAGTGTACCTATTGACCCTTTGAGTTAGCCAAATGATCCCAGACCTTGATAGGAGGAATGGGGGTCTTTTAATATTATGCTAAGTGCAACTATGGCAAATCATGGGATGGTGGTGTGGTGG
>JAMQGT020010276.1:0-17876 GCA_024447675.2 Pterophyllum scalare | reverse complement strand
CTCTTATCCCTGCTATGCTTTTCTAGATTAAACCACCACGAACATGTAAAGATTACGTCAAGCTGTGCTTAATAGTACACCCTTATGGACTACGTTATTTGTTGTGACTCCTCATCGATTTAGTCCAAATTTTATGTCAGCTCTAACGTCGCCCATAGTAATAAAACTGGGGAGGAAAATTAACACGAACTGAAAAATATACATGATGATTATCAAGCGATAAATTCATGTTACCTTTTATCTGTCCTGACGAGTCCGAGGCTATCAAAGTTCAGTAGGCAGCTAATGCTAAGTTAGCTTCTCAGGGTGTAATAGCAACGCTTCTTTCAAGGTAGAAACCAGGTTTAGCTAGGCTTAATCGCTTTTGGTCGACTACACGATATTTGTTAAATACATAGGTTTCCACCCTATTAACATGCGCCACCGCTGCTTTCAGGCCAGAGATACGAGTTGGTTTAATGATTTTGGTCCTCAGACTAACACCATGAGAAAAATAAGCAAACAATTTTTAGTCTTAAGCTAAAATGAAAGAACTTCCAGTTCAATGACCAGTTCAGTTCCGGTGTTCGGGTTTCTCAAATTAGCTGCCAGCTTTGTGAAAACTGTAGGCATTGCACATAAAAACGGACATATCTTTTTAGATCAGATGACATTTTAATAAAATATTATCTATGAGTTTTTTGGGCAACCTTGTTTGTTTAATTTATGATCTTGTTAAAATGTTATATCGGGGACCTCTCGGTTCATGGGTCAGCTTTTTTTTTTTTTTTTTTTTTTTTACGTAGATTCGCGTGTAAAACAGAATCCTGGCAGTCGGCTGCTTTAAAGAAATTGTCTGACCAGATCTGTTCCTGTTAAGATACGTTTTTATTTTTTTAAGGCAATAAATACTCAGCCTCAAAGAAACTCAAAATGAGCGGAGCAATATGAGAAGAAGAGCACTGAAAAGGGTACAGAAGCGTGTGGAATCATTAGAAACTGAGCAGGAAAATGTAAAATTTGAAACGTGAAGGTAGACCTAAATATCAAGGCATCCTGTGGGTGTGAAGAGATGCACACTGATAGTGAAGAAGTCTAATGAGAATAACATGGATCACTGGTGCATGCAGACTGGGCCACTGAGGTCTCCATGATGTCTTTATCAGCCCTGCTCTCCATCCTGAGATGTCACCATTTCTTTCTGCCCCAAAATGCAAGAACATTGCTCAGAACAAAAAGAACATACAAATTAAGACTTTAGCAGATGAAATATTTAATTATTTTGGATTACTTAATGCATTTCATAGGATTCTGTATAATGTTGTTCTGTTCTCCCAGACTGACACACTTTTAGACTACAGCTGAATTTAGATGGTCTTCCACTTTTTTGAGAGCACAAGTACTCAGTTCTGGCCAATACTTGGCATGTTGCAGGGGTACAATAAGAACCCAGTGGTGATTGGCCTTTTTTGTGGCAATTCTAAACCTAATTCTTTTTTGGAATATTTTCACCCTCTGGTGAATCATTTAAGAATGCTGAGCAGTGGGTTTGTTTATAAGGTCTTGAATAATCAGGCCCCATCTTATCTCAAAGACCTCATAGTACCGTATCACCCCAATAGAGCACTTCGTTCTCAGACTGCTGGCTTACTTGTGGTTCCTAGGATACTTAAAAGTAGAATGGGAGGCAGAGCCTTCAGCTTTCAGGCCCCTCATCTGTGGAACCAGCTCCCAGCTTGGATTCGGGAGACAGACACCCTCTCTATTTTCAAAATTAGGCTTAAAACTTTCCTTTATGATCAAGCTTATAGTTAGGGCTGGATCAGACAACCCTGAACCACCCCTTAGTTATGCTGCTATAGGCCTAGGCTGCTGAGGGGGGGTCCCATAATGCACTGTTTCTTCTCATTCACCTTTATTTACTTGTTTATACTTCACTCTGTATTTAATCATTATTATTAATCTCTGGCTCTCTTCCACAGCATGTCTTTTGTCCTGTCTCTCTCCACTCAGCCCCAACCGGTCGCAGCAGATGACTGCCCCTCCCTGAGCCTGGTTCTGCTGGAGGTTTCTTCCTGTTAAAAGGGAGTTTTTCCTTCCCACCGTCGCCAAGTGCTTGCTCATAGGGGGTCGTTTTGACTGTTGGGTTTTCTCTGTGTTATTGTAGGGTCTTTACCCACAATACAAAGCGCCTTGAGGCGACTGTTTGTTGTGATTTGGTGCTATATAAATAAAATTGAATTGAATTGAATTGAATTGAATAAGGGCAAGACATTTGTTTTAAATGTCAGCTCCTTTGTGTGTGACGCCCCAGCCCGAGCCTTTATCGGCACTTTTAAATCACATACTGCATACCATAAATACTACAACTCCCATCAAAGTGGTGTTCGAATAGATAGCTGAATGAAATTGCCTGAGGTCAGTGCTAGGCAGAGAACTGACAAATGTTTTAGATGAGCCACTGATGAGGACCACGCCATGAACACTCACCTTTCTCCAATATTGATACTGGCATGGTTGTCGCCTCCCTACATGATTGCATGCACTTGATGTGCTTAGGGGTAATGAGGCATCTACTTGATTTGTGGTTGAGTTCTCCTGGCACATTGTGTTGTTGTATGTCATCTAGTCAGGCTTCTTTGGTTTCAGAGAGACTACTTGCTTTGAAGCATTATGTTCCATCAGAGTTTGCCAGAAGGCCACTTACACTGGCTGAGAGAAACAGAAGGAAGGCAACTGACCTATACCAGTTTTTGTTGAATATTGGTCCTGCTGTACTGAAGCATGTGTTAAAGTGTCAAATCTATGACAATTTAATGGTTTGTCTGTTGGTGTGTAAATTTTAGTGAGCTCAGAATCTTTTTTGAGAATGAATGATCTTACAAACTCTTTTCTGGTTTCATTAGTTTGAACACTTTGGCTCCTGGACCGACTTGCCTTTACTCTTGCTTCTGCGCTCTCTCCTCTTCCCCTGTTTGTGTGTCTATGCGGATGTCTGTGGGTGTTTTTGGTGTTTCAGAGGCAGGGTGTGCTGGAGGTCTCTGCCCTGCCAACTACACACCTGAGCTGCATGGCAAATCATTCACCTGTTGAATGATTCCTGTCTGGCTACAAAGGGCTAGAGCATCTTCTCAGTCACTGCTAGATCGCCACACCACTTACAGTATAATCAAGCTTGGGACTCAACCTTCTGCCCCTGTGTATAGCCTTGTTATTATGGTGTGCTTTTCTCACCGTCATCTTCCTTTTAGTCTAAGGACCCCACACCTCTAAGGAGCTGTGGAGAAGGAGAGGATGCTTCCAGAAAGATGCGAGTCAGTCAGGATGTCAGAGTGCTTGGCAATTTGGATCTCATTTCTGCTTTTCCATATGAAAATTTTGAGGGAGACTTAAATGTTTAGGGGACCCTGACTGAAGTGATCCAGAGGTTGTCTAAAATGGATTATGTCAAATCTAGTCCTGATCTTTGTTCTAAAACAGATAAAGCATATACAGTACCAGACAAAAGTTTGGACACACTTGCCCATTCATATGAATGGTTAAACTGTATAACTGTCAAACCTTCAAGGAGAGATTCATGCATCAAAATTAGGAATGAAGTGGTTTTGGTTGAAAACTTTGTAACTGATGAAGGAATAGAATACGTTGCAGGCAAAGAATGCAGATGTAAGGAATCATTGTGTAACCAGGCTGGCAGTAATTAAACCACTACTTAAAAAGCCATCACTGACCCAGCTGTCTTAGCTAATTATAGGCCAATCTCCAACCTTCCTTTTCTCTCCAAAATCCTTGAAAGAGTAGTTGTAAAACAGCTAACTGATCATCTGCAGAGGAACGGTTTATTTGAAGAGTTTCAGTCAAGTTTCAGAATTCATCACAGTACAGAAACAGCATTAGTGAAGGTTACAAACGATCTTCTTACAGCCTCTGACAGTGGACTCATCTCTGTGCTTGTCCTGTTGGACCTCAGTGCAGCTTTGATACTGTTGACCATAACATTTTATTACAGAGATTAGAACATGCCATAGGTATTAAAGGTACTGCACTGCAGTGGTTTGAGTCATATTTATCTAATAGACTCCAATTTGTTCATGTAAATGGGGAGTCTTTTTCACACACTAAGGTTAATTATGGAGTTCCACAGGGTTCTATGCTAGGACCAATTTTATTTACATTATACATGCTTCCCTTAGGCAGTATTATTAGAAAACATTACATCAATTTTCATTCTTATGCAGCTTTATCTATGCATGAAGCCAGATGATACACATCAGTTAGTTAAACTGCAAGAATGTCTTAAAGACATAAAGGCCTGGAGGACCTCTTGTGCTCATAGTGCTCATTGTGTTCATAGTTGTCATTATATTGTGACTATAAATAAACCACATGAACTTTTTTCCTGCCTACATTCCTGCATTTGAGTCCAGTGTTCTGCTGAACTTATAACATCACTGTGCAGACCAGTTAGCTCCATAGAAATAAAATTAATTAAATTTTGGTTCAGTTAATTTACATAACATATGATGACAGACAAAGCACACATGGAGGCATTCGGTTATTCTTATTTATTTCTCCTCACATGACCCTTTGATTTATCATCAGTATCAGAATTATGGATATTTTATTCTGTGAAATTGTTTGGGAAAACTGTAATGGCCTTGAAGGTATACTATAAGAAAAACTGGCAAGTGCCTTATAAAACTGATAAATGGTGGTGACTGTGTAGGTTCTCAGTCATGCAGGTCATGGTAGTTTCTGGAGCTTGAAAAAAGCAGACTGGTCACCTTTTTTCAAGCTCCAGAGTATAAATGGTGGAGGGATATCTTCATGAAGGGCTTTTGATGACATTGCCAATACTGCCAAAAAGATGATAGATGATGTAATGTGAAGCCTCAAGCAGAATCCTTTACTCAACACCTTTCATGAACTCCAGGAATTCTGTCAGAGAAAATGAACAAGTCAGTACACCAGTATCATCAGTAAAGCTATTAGACAGCTATTATCCATAACTGTGTATAGACACTGCTCAAAAAAAAACTTTGAAAAACTATCAGATGACTATGGGGAAAAATGCTAGATATCTATACTGATATGGACTGGGTAGTGTGTTAGGAATGAAAGGATGCTACATCGTTTGATAGAAATGAAAACTATCAACCTACACAGGTCTGGGCTGAATTCAAAGACACCCTGAAAATCAAAGTGAAAAAATGATGTGGCATGCTAATCCATTTTTACCAAAGATTTAATTGCAGCAAATCAAAATGGTACTCAATAGTGTGTATGGCCCCAACATGCTTGTTTGCATGCCTGAGAATGTTGGGGCATGCTCCTAATGAGATGGTGGATGGATCCTGGAAAATCTCCTCCCAGAGCTGGATCATAATGAGCACCCAGACAGTCTGAGGTGAAACATTATACTTCAGATGGACCAAAAAATAATGTCCCAGAGGTGTTCTATTGAATTAGGTCAGGTGAGTGTAGGGGCCAGTCAATGATATCAATACCTTCCTCCTCCAGGATATTCTTACCACATGAGGCTGAGCATTATCATGCATCAGGAGGAATCCAGAGGTGCCTGTGGTTCAGGAAGGCTGGTGGTTTGATTCCTGGCTGCTACTGTCTGCATGCCTAAGTATACTTGGGCAAGATATTGAACCCCGAGTTGCTCCCAATGTATTCATCGGAGTGTAATTGTTAGATAGGTAGAAAGCTAAAGTATTTACCCACTGCACCAGCATTGGGTCTGACATTGGGTCAGGTCAGGGTGCTGTAGCCTAGCCTCTCCCTAGACCATCACTGACCCACCAACAAACCTTTCATGCTAAATGATGTTACAGGCAGCACAACATTCTCCATGGCTTCTCCAGACCATTTCATGTCTTTCACATGTGCTCAGGGTGAACTCATCTGTGAAAAGCACAGGGTGCCAGTGGTAGACCTCCCAATTCTGGTATTCCATAGTAAATGTCAGTTAGGCTGCACAACTGGGAAGGACGTCAGGCTGTCAGGCCAACCTCATGAAGTCTGTTTCTGATCGTTTGGTCAGAGACATTCACACCAGTGGCTGCTGAAGATCATTTTGAAGGTCTGGCAGTGCTCATCCTGTTCCTCCTTTCACAAAGGAGCAGATTACCAGTCCTGCTGATGGCTTAAGGACCTTTAACAGTCCTGTCCAACTGTACTAGAGTAACTGCCTGTTTGCTGGAATCTCCTCTTTACTCTCGAGACTGTGCTGGGAGATACAGCAGGCCTTATAGCCATGGCTTGTACAACATTCCAGATGTTTCTCATTCTACCAGTAGTGACACTGACTGTTTGTTTTGATTTGGCGTTATATAAATAAAATTTAATTTAATTTAATTGACCAGTAAATTGACAGCTTTCATTTCACGCTCAGCTCTCTCTTTAACACAACAGACCAGTGCAGTGTCCGCATCACTGCAGACACAGCCCCAGTCTGTCTGTCAAGCTCCCGTCACTCATGAACAAGACCCCAAGATACTAAAACTCCTTCACTTGGGGCAACGACTCATCCCTGAGCCAGAGCGGCACTCCACCCATTTCCAGGTGAGGACCAAGACCTCAGACCTAGAGGTGCTAATTTTCATGACAGTCGGCCGCGAACCATTCCACTTCGAGCTGGAGGCCACCACCTGATGAAACCAACAGGACTGCATCATTCGCAAAAAGCAGACATGAGATCCTGAGGCCACCTGTCCATAAAAATTATGAACAGAATCTGTGACAAAGGGCAGCACTAGCTGAGTCCAACACCCACTGGCAATGAGTCTGACTTATTGCCAGCAAAAAGGACCAAGCTCTCTCTGCGGTTGTACAGGGACTGAATGCCCACAACAACTTGCCAAACACCCCATACTCCCGCAGCACCCCCCCACAGGATCCCCTGAGGGATGTGGTCAAATGCTTTCTTCACAAAACACGTAGGCTGGATGGGCAAACTCCCACGCACACTCGAATATCCTCGAGAGGATGAAGACCTGGTCCAGCGTTCCGCGACCAGGATGAAAACCGCATTGTTCATCTTGAATCCGAGGTTCGACCAATGGATGGACCCTCCTTTCCAGGACCCTGGCATAGACCTTAATTTGTCCAAATATTATATTATATAATTATAACCTCTGTGTGTGTGTGTGTGTGTGTTTCTGTGTGTGTGTGTGTGTGTGTGTGTATATAATTAAATAATTTCATTGTAATTTCATAATTTTACATTTGAAGCCCAAAGAGATTTGGCACAAGTGAAGGAATCCATCATTAGGCGGAAAAAATAAAATAAATCTACTTAGAGAGAAAGCATAAAACTTTAGGAGTGGTAAAATCAACAAGTCTAGTACATTGTTAAAAAATAAAGAATGTGTTGGCCAGCTCAGCATTACCACAAACCTTTAAAAAACTGACCTAAAAGCCCACAGAAAACAACTAAAGTGCACAATGACAGAATAATTTTCATAGTTAAGAAAAGCATCTTCACAACATCTAAGTCAAGAACCATCCTCCTGTTAAATTCCCACATGTTCTGTCAGTTGTTGTTTTAATATAATTGTTTGATTTCCTGTTTTATTTTGTCTTCTTTGCTTTGTGTTTAGTTTTAGTTCCCCTCCTGTCCCTGTGTCATTGACTGTCTTCACTTTTCACTCATTACCCTCCAGCAGCTGCGTTTGGGTCCCCATTCTTAAACACAGAAGCATTTGTTCTTCATTTAGTGTGTCTGTCTCTGTTGGTTTCGTGGTGTTTGTTAATGTTAAATAATCAATTACATTGTTGAAAATGATCAATGATTCATTTTTCCTTAAAAAAAACCTTTAATAACCATTAAAATGATGACTCTGAATTATTCACTGAAAAGCAAGATTGGTTTTTAAATCTGATGGAAATGTATTTGGATATTTTGTAAGGAGAAGTTGTTTTGTACAAATTTTAATTGTAAATGGGCTGGCTCCCATACCGTCATAGTCAATTTTGCCATCGTTGTTTTTGTCTCCATCCTTCATCAACTCTTCAATGTCATCTTCAGTGATGGCCTCTCCAGTGGACTCCAGCATGGCCTTCAGCTCTTCTAAGTCTATGTAACCATCTCCATTCCTTAACACAAAATAAATGAATCAGTCTCATACTCATGTGGAATGTTTGTTGAATTGCACTCTTTTAGCATTGAGGTTTTTACTGTACTGTGCTAAAACATGTTATCTATTTCTAATATTGTCTCTTGCAGAGTTAGGTTATTGGTATTGATCAAAATAACCAACAGAGTTCAGAGTTCTGACTTTAATAATTCTCTCAATTTCCTAGTAGGAGTCAGCAAAGATTTTTATTATATTAAGTTGATGGTATTTCCTTTGGAATTCATCATGACTTTCTGTAGTGCGTGAACAGAAAGAGCAAAAAGAAACCTACTTGTCAAACATGCGAAAAAGTTCAGCCAACTCCTCCTCTGATTTTCCTTTGCTCTCCTCCTTCATACAGCGGACCATCATAACCAAGAACTCATCAAAATCTACTGTCCCACTGCCTGTGAGAATACAGCATAAAATCAGGACTCCTTACGTTGGTATCATGTTGCATTTTTCAGCTTTTAAATTTTTAAATATCATGTTTTCCAGTTAAATCATGCCATGAAATAAACCTACTCCCGATGGCTACAGTGGAGTGATCTCACATAATAATACTGACATACCATCCTCATCGACCTCATCAATCATCTCCTGTAACTCTTCGGGGGTGGGATTCTGTCCCAGCATTCTCATCACCTTTCCTAATTCTTTGGTGCTGATGCAGCCATCCTCTGCATCCTGAATGAAGATGTCAAATGCAGCTTTGAACTCTAAAAAGAAATAGCAGCTGTTACTGAGATTGTTAAAGTTGCGCAGAATAACAAACAGCCAGTATGATTCCTAAATCAACGTTATACAAGTTCATGAGCATCACAAAATTATTTATATTAAGGATCTGCCTTGCAGCACCTAACATGAATTAATTGGTTATCCTTTGTTATACTGATATTTAATTTCCAAAAAAAATTCAAAATGGAAAAAAAACGGAAAGCTTAATAAAATCTAAATAAAAAAAGAATGCAATGATTTGTACGTCTCATTAACCCATACGTTATTCACAATAGAACATTAAAAAAAGAAATAAAATGTTTGTAGTGGGAAAATGTGCGTGTGTGTGTGTGTGTGTATGTGTGTGTGTGTGTGTGTGTGTGTGTGTGTGTGTGTGTGTGTGTGTGTGTGTGTGTGTGTGTGTGTGTGAAGGTAGCCACACATCTATTTTAAAAAAAAGTCAAGAAGGGGCAACAAAAACTTGTAAAAACAAACGGGTCCATTTACAGCTAACTAGGTTTATTGGCAGCAGGTCAGTAACATGTCTGGGTAACAAAAGAGCATCTTAGAGTTACACAGTGGTAAATATGTTATCCATCCATCCATTCATTCACTTTCACTTATCCTGTTCAGGGTTGGGGGGGGGGGGGGCTGGTGCCTATCCCAGCTGACATCTGTACAGGTCACAAGCCTAACACAGACAGACAACCATCCACACCTATGGGCAATTTAGAGTAGGCAATTAACCTAACCCCAGTAACTGCATGTCTTTGGACTGTGGGAGGAAACTGACACAGACACAGGGAGAACATGCAAACTCCACAGAGAGAGGCCCGGGCCAAGGTGGAATCAAACTCAGGCCTTCCGGATGGTATTCTAACTGTGAGGCAGCAGTGCTAACCACCACGCCACCGTGCTGCATAAATATGCTATCACCCTCTATAATACAATATATCTATCTGACAGACAGGCGCATGTAGTTTATCATCATTTCAACTGTAACAGAAGACTTTCCTGAACGTGGATAAATAAACCATTTCTCATCCAGCATAGATATAAAGCAGCTTCCTCACCATTTTTCTGCTCCTCTGTCAAGTTCTCAACCTGGAAGAAAATAGAAAATTGACATTAACTCATTTGTGTTTTTTCACTTGTTAATTTTTTTTGACCACTCTATGACTGGAGCAGAGTTTCATTTCTCCAGTTTCATTCCTACTCTCAGTATGGACTGCAATGTGACACTAATTTCTTCACTTGCTATTCTTGCTTATGGAAGTGGGGAGTTGACAGGGTCAGCAGCTGTCACTTCTCTTCTTCCCCTTGAATTGTCCAGCTGTTCTTTGTTCTCTTGTCGGGCCCCATTTATTTATACATACAAGTGACTTTTTCTAACTTTTTTCAAACCAGTGGCATGGCTCCAACATCATGCATCAGGAATTGGCCACAATGACACTGACTTCAAGCAAATATTAAAACAATTTTTCTGTTTCCGAAATGTATTGACTTACCCATAAATTCTCCATTCTAATAAACCCTGAATTTATCTAATACTGTGGTAAAACGTATTACGCTGGTACACAAGGCTGATTGGACAGAGATTTATTATTTATTGGATTTTCCTGTAGTTTGTGGGTATTTTTTTCTGTAACTACTGACCTCGACTTTGGAATTTCAGGGGCCCTCTAAAAGCTGACCTCTAAAAGTTAAAAACAACTACACAGCCTCTCTTCTAATATAAAATAATGTTGTAATTATAATTGTCCACTAAATATATGCTCTAGAGATCCTTTATATGAAAATAATAAATAAAACAGCATATAATATTTGACATTATCAGTACTCACCGCTGCTTTATATACATCATCCATGGCTGCTTTTCTGTTCCTGCCGTTGGCACAGCACTGCACTCAGATACAGATACAGCACAACTACCGACACTAGTAACTGCCTCAGCCTTTATTGTTAGAGGAGTGTGGAACTAAAAAAGCTCTGACCTATCCCACAAAATTCAAGGGTGATGGTGGGAGGAGTAACAGAGATATTAAAAAGAGAGAGGTCTATAAATAGGAAACAACAGAAGGCAGCCAACAATAGTGAAACACTAACAGCAGGCCCTAAGTAGAGTGCCCTCCTTGGGTTCATGACCTCACTCACTGTCAATTCATTTTAATCTTTTGATGATTGACTCTTTCAGGTTGATTCTCATCAACAGCTTTACTTCTGCCAGTCCTGCAACCGCTCCAGTTTCAATTCTTTCCTATAATATGAAGGACAAGCTGAAGATCACAGAAAATTAAGAATTATATTGAGTATTTGTAAATCATGTTGTCTTGAGTCATTAGTTCAGTTTTGTTTTTAAAGGTTTCAGATATTTTATGGCAATTTTAAACTAAATTACAAAATCGCAGTCAAAAAGTCCCCTAGGATTCAAAAAGAAAAGAGTGGAATAGATGGCTGAAAAGAATTGTATCATATAGAATTAAAGCAAAAGGATTATCATTTAATACACCATCATGTATACAGTACCACTTAAACATTCAATTCAATTCAAATTTATATACAGTGGTTATACCTGCCACTGAAACGTGAATCGGTAAGACCTCTGAAGAACTCACTAGACTGTTTGTTGGATGTGGATATGCATGGCATTAAATTTTCTTAACTTAAATGAAGAGAAAACAGAGGTTATTGTGTTTGGTGTTCCTGACCTCTACAACCTCGGCCGTTTAAATATCTATTAAAAAAGCCTTGCGAGGAACGTGGGAGTGATCATTAACCGTAACCTAACTTTCGACAAACACATTAATGCTGTCATTAAAACTAGATTTTTTTCATCTCCGGTTACTCGCAAAAGTGAAGCCATTCCTCTGTTTCAGAGGCTTTGAGAGGGCTGTCCATGCACTTCCATTCATCTCGTATTGACCACTATAATCACTACTTCGCCAACTGCAGCACAATTACTGGCACTCGGAAGAGACCACGTCCCCCATATAAGCTTCTCTACACTAGCTGCCAGTTAGTTTTCAAAATGACTTCAAGGTTTTAATTTGTTTTTAAGGCATTACATGGGTTCTTACCCCTCTGATCTTTTAAGTCTGCACATTCCCACTAGATAACTGAGGTCTGTTAAGGAAATGCTCCTAACTGTCCCGAGGTCCAGATTAAAGCACAGAGGGGATTAGGAATTTGCAGTTGTTGCTCTAAAACTATGGAACAAATTGCCGCTTCATATCAGGACCTCTCCAACATTAGACACTTTTAAAACCAGTTTGAAAATGAATTTTTATTTATTATTTATCTTGAGAATTTGGTGTACACAACATGAAAGCTTGGATCCATCCCACCTTTGATCAGTAGCCCAGATGGTTTAAACATCACAGCCTACCCAAGTGTTGTTGCTGACTATGTCCATCCATTGATGACCAGTGTTCCCTTCTTCTTATGTCTCCTTCCAGCAGGACAACGAGCCATGTCACAAAGCTCACTTAATCTCAAACTGGTTTCATGAACATGACAAATGATTTCACCTACACAGTCACAGATCTCAATCCAATAGAGCACCTTTGGGAAGTGTTTTGGAGTTTTGTTTTGCTGTTTGTTTTAAATCATCTTTTCTGGACGGCCAGTTGGGAAGCACAGCTGAGGTCCATTATGCATTATTTTTCAACAACATGCCTCATTTGTGATCATATGGTATAAAACAGCCTCTTCAAATTTATTTATACTCATAAGATTCATAAGAGCTGCAAAAGCCCAACAGTAATCCAGCTGTTAAACATATATATAAGTCAAGTTTGGAAAGAATATTGAAGAACCAATCTGTCTCAGTATAGTCCAGTATGGGGTAAAGGGGTGTGGGGGACTTTTTGTGAAAGTACATGAACAAATCACTTACTAGACACCCACAAAATACTTGACCAAAAAGGGCATTATATCAGAATTTTGTAAACTGCTTTGATCTTGTAATCACACTTCACATAAGCTACATATATGGAACAAAGGTTTGGAAACTGAAATATCAGCAGAAACTCATACTCAGACCACACATGTCCAAATTAAGACTTTAATCAAAATATGCCAGATATGCACGTAATAAACAGAGGCTAAAGGAAGAAAATTATTTCAAAAGAAACTTGTGAAGTAATACAAAGTTAAACAAACTTTGCTCCACATTTTGCAAGCTTAACAGGAAAACAAAAGAAAAGTGAAAATACAATAGCTCAGCTCTCTCTCATATACATATATTTTTATATATATTTATATATATATATAAACAATAACAACAATAATTAAGGCTTCATTTACACAGGCCTAGAGACTGGTCAACAACCCGACTGGTCAGCAGGTGTTTGCTGGCTGTGGCTAGCTAAAATTGGTCACAAAGAGGTATCAGCTTTGAGTGCGCTTTTTGTGTCTGCAAATCCACTAGGCTCCAAGTGACATAACTTTCATCATCAGATGGTGAGCATGGACCTCAAAGAAGCATAACAAGAATGACTACTCAGCCATGGTGTCTTCAGCTGTCTGTGTCCACAGCAGTGTATAATCAAGGCTTTACAGTCTATTGCAGACAGGGACGCCCAAATAGTCATTTCTGTTATACTTCTTTGAAGTCCAATTGAAGTCTGCTGCCTGGGGCGCATGCGCAGTTGATGTATTGTAATGTAAAGTCTCCACAGACAGGTCCGTGTGGTGTTAAAAAATTGCCAGGCATGCAGACATCTGCATGGACCCTTGTCTGATGATGAAATTCACATCACTTGGCTTATTATATGTAAACTTTGCCCAAAAAGTCAGGAAATGTTTGTGTGGCAAATTATTTCTTTGTTGTAACAATGCTTCTTGGCAATATATCGTTGGAAATCCTGGTCATTGCCCCGTAAAATGCAGCCACATTTGTAAGGAAGATGCATTTGTGGTTTGAGCAGCAGAGTTGAGTATGTGGGCTGTGCCCATGAAACACCAAATCTTTCTGCCAGTGCCAAACAGCTTATTCTGCTATTGACTCTTGTTTTGAGCTTCTAGTATCCCAGGTGCTGACAATCAGGCTTGTTATGATTGGAGGTAATCTCAGTGCAGAGAGATATCTAGATGAGATTCTGCAACCAGTGACAATCCACAGTCTGGGACCGAACTCTATCCTTTCCACAGAGTGGGGTTTATCATCAAATACTTCCAGAATTTGTGAGTGGAGAGGATGAGAAGGCCTGCCTGCATTCCGGACCTCAACCCTTTTGAACACTTGTGGGATCAGTTTGGGTGTGCTGCATGTGCCAGAGTGACCAAAACAACTGCACTAGCTGACCTGCGGCCACTGCCAGTTGGAGAATGGGATGCCATCCCACAGCAATGTGTGGCTAAGCTGGTGACCAGGTGCCAGGCTACTGTGGCTGTGCATGGTTCTTCCACATACTACTGAGGCAACTGTTTGTTAAATGATTGATGACATTGTCAGATTGCCAATACGTCTTGTTTCTTCAGACTTTAATCATCCAATCCAATAAATAACACCAAACAAGAGTAAATAGCAGAATAAGCTGTGTGGCACTGGCAAAAAAGACTTGGCAAGTTTTTCATGGGCACGACCCACATACTTAACCCCCAAATGCATTTTCCTTACAAATGTGGCTCTATTTAAGGGGAAATAAACAGGCTTTCCAGGAGTATACAATATATTGCCAAAAACATTGTTATGACAAAGAAACAATCCACAAAATACAGATTTCCTTAATTTTTGTGCCAAGTTTATTTTAACAAGACAGTTGTTCATGTGTGTTTCAATTTCATTTTCAAGTTAAATGATTTTGACAGTCTGATGCCTGATGCCACAAGTGGTCAAAGTAAAGCAGTATACAGTAAGGTCACAACATTCCCAGAGGTCAGCAGTAAAGTTGATGAATAAAATACAAAAGGGGGCTGATTGAAAAACAATGTTCAATGCTAGAAAAATATTAGCCAATTTCTAAAATCACCTCATTTTAAAGCTCTCTGTAATACACAAAGCATGATATTGAAAAATGACAACCATTACAACTGTCCCAAAATCTACTCAAGACCAACTTAAAACCCTAGTATAAGAAAATTCAATGCTGTGTGCAGTAAAAATGTGGAGCTCAGCTATAACATTTAATATTAAGTGACTGTGATACCAAGACTGTTCATTATTTATAGCAAAATCTGCAAATTATGACAAAATGGACATTGGGTTATTTTACTTACATTTTACCAATTTAGATTCCAAACACAGAGGTACGAAATGAAAACAGCCAACAAAGGTAGCTGTGTTTAGTAAATTGCAGTTTTGAGATTTAAGTGTTAGACACATTTTACAAGGGCAATACTGGTATTCCATTATATAGGATTTCTAGTAACACTGAGATTGAGAGCCTGTCTGAAACAAATGGAGTCTGCAGTCTAAACTGACAGCATTACTACAGCACAGGTAGTCAAAGGTCTTGAGCTGAGACAGAGGCAGTCACTTGAAAGCTGACTGCAGTTCTTTGAAAGCAGCCCGTCTTTGTTTTTGCTCCTCAGCCTGCTTTTTCTTTGCTTCTTGCTCCTGGCGGATCTCTGTCTCAAATCGGTTGGACTCATTGATGGCCTTGACCTGTTCAACAGAAAAACACAAAGCTGTAAGAAAGTAGAAACCTTAGTGAAGAACTGAGAATCAAATATAAATATCAAAAATACTGTAATCTGCCACAGCCTACTGGCAGTAGCCTCTTTTGGTGACACGAATACCCTGGAAGTACAAGTTCTAGAATTACTGTGTCTCAGTAGATCTTAATGCAGTCCACATGAGCCTTAGTGACTTTCTTCAGGTTTCTTTTCAGCACTGCAGCCAGGCTGACAAAGGGTCAGAGCTCTGTTGAGCTGAGTATTCCTTTCACTTAAACTAGTAGTGACTTCATGAATTTCTTCAAATAAAATTTAACCATTAGAGAAAAAAATTATTCATAACCACCTCAATAGAACTTTTAGAGTTAACTTCAATAGTTACTTCCTCCAAACCATCAACACGCCTATAAGAACACATTCCTACTAGACTGCGCAAAGAAGTCCTTCTATTAATTGATGCTTCAATCTTAAATATGATCAATCTTTATTACTTGGCTATGTACCACAGGCTTTTAAGGTGGCAGTAATTAAACCATTACTTAAAAAGTCATTGTGATGGTCCTGGGCATTTTGCTCAGTGTTTTGTGTTTTTCATATTGAAGTCGGTGATTGTTTAATTTCTCTAGTGGTGTTTCTAAGATCCTTACAGTTTAGATTCTTAGTTTGTTATAGTTTTCTGGATTCTGATGTTGTAGGTTTTCTTTTTCAGTTCCCATTTCCCTCATTCTTGTCCTTCTTGTGTTATGTCAAATCTGTGTGTTGTGTTTAGGTTCCCATTTAGTTTTATGTTCTGTTCCTCCGTGTGTCTGCCTTCCTCTGTCAGGTCTGTGTTTCTGTCTCTATGTTCGATGGTTTCCCGTTTTCCTTTGTCAGTCCTTGTCTCTTGTGCTCTGTGTTTAGTTTTACTTCCATCTCATCTGCCGTGATTACATTCAGCTGTGCTCCCCACCTGTTAATCTCTGTCTCTCTTCCACAGCATGTCTTTTGTCCTGTCTCTCTCCCCTCAGCCCCAACCGGTCACAGCAGATGACTGCCCCTCCCTGAGCCTGGTTCTGCTGGAGGTTTCTTCCTGTTAAAAGGGAGTTTTTCCTTCCCACTGTCACCAAGTGTTTGCTCATAGGGGGCCATTTTTACTGTTGGGTTTTCTCTTTAATTATTGTAGGGTCTTTATCTTACAATAAAAACTGCCTTGAAGCAACTGTTTGCTGTGATTTGGTGCTATAAAATTAAAATTGAATCGATAGCAATTCAAAAGCAAATGGCTAAGTAGGAACCAGGAACACAAAATGCTAAAATTATAATAAAACACTAAGAATACTGTAACTGGCATTATTACAGTACGATTTTTAGTAGATACATCTATGGTATGAATTTGAACATCCTAGTTGACATTGTTCTTGAGTTATTGCATTCACAATATTTTCAGAAAACATGACCTGTGACCTTTGTTTTGCTAGGCATTTATTTCAGCCTCAGTTTTTCTTTGCTCATGCCTTTAGTTTTTCATCAGTGAGTGAAATGCATGTGCAAAATAAATGTTCAGTAAGGTTGAAATGAGGTGGTAGACTCAACCATTGCAAAATAATCCACTTCAAATACTCCGGGAATGCTTTTGCAGCATGTTTTGGATTACGGTCAAGCATTATTGTGAAGTGCAGTCCAATCACAGCAAAGCAGAATTATACACAGAAACAAGGAAACCCCAACTAAAACATCTTTATCTTACAAACTAACATTCTATACGATCGGCCTAAGGATAACCTCAAGTGTCGACCACAAACCTGATAAAGTGGGCACCGGCCAGACCAAGTAAGAGAATTCCCCTCTGGTCAATTATTAAAGTTAATTAGTTATTGAAATGTTTCTTCTTGTTCTTGAAAGATTGTAAAATATTCTTAAAAGAATTAAGCTGATCAGAGAAAATACAGTTTATTTCTTAAAGGGTTTCAGATGTGTCCAAAACAGCTTAAACATTAACCCTTACCTCAACCAGACCAGGATGTGGGGGGGGGACACTGACTTCATCTAGCTCATTCTTGTTAGCTCCTTCATACACTTTCTTAGATAAGTCTTCTTACCTCTTACTATTCTTAGCCTCTCAATCTTAACATTTCACTACATTTACTTGATTTAATGATTTCTTTAATTTTTGCTTAATGGGCACACAAAAGTAAAAGTCATACAAAAATAATAATAAATAATAATAATAATTCAGTCTCAATCAAGATCAAAGACCTGACAAGCCACTACGATCTGGCTGTGCCCTGCCTGAACCTGCCCCTTCATCAAAAAAAAAAAAAAAAAAAAGCTGAAGCCTCCAGACTGCTGCATTACAAGAAGATATTCCCATAATAGCTGACATCTTCAGCCTGCAGTGGTTGAGACCAGTAATTGCCTACCATTCAAATTATAGGCTAAATAAACTTAACTTTAAGACAG
>JAMQGT020010275.1:0-96745 GCA_024447675.2 Pterophyllum scalare | reverse complement strand
ATGTTATGTAGCACTTCGTTAGATTACGTATTGCTCATTCCTTACTTTGCCAGCAACCAACAAGACATCTAAGATTCATAAAGATCTCCCACATTTTACTGCATTATTCACCATCCGCCTACATAGAGATTAGTGCCGCTCTTTTTATGTAGGTCATGCTATTGGATAATGAGATGACATTTAGAGCTCATAAGCAGGCATCACTACATAATGAATGCTCATTGTTGCGTTCTTTACATCCTGCACCTTTGTCCACACTGCTCTCACCTTCAGTGGAAAGCGGACTATTTGTATAATCACTCAGACATTAAGCCATATCCCCTCTCTCTACATCTGTGCTGCTGGTATTGATGATGTCATTGCGGCCCTCTGCTGAAGCACTGACTGTCATTAATTAGACGGTGGCACTGCTGTTCACTCTGTGTTCCCATGGTAACAATGTGTAGTGTCTACTTTCCCCCAGCCAAGGCAGCTATGTCCATCAAGCTGCCAGTTTCCATTTTTTATTCTGGCCTAGGAGATTTCTCATACATAACTCAGGAACTCATTTGTTAGTCTGCTGCCTATTAATAAAGTGCCTTTCTAGAAGTATGCTTTCTTCATTTCTTCTTACAACAATTTTAATAGTTTTAACAGTTTGATACTGTCAGATACACTCACCAGCCACTTTATTGGATACACGTGTTGAAACTTCTCTTTTACACAAATGTCTAATCAGCCAATCACATGGCAGCAACTCAGTGCATTTGGGAATGAAGCCATAGCAAAGACAGTCTGCTGAAGTTCAAACCGAGCATCAAAAAGGGGAAGAAAGATGATTTAAATGGCTGAAGATGGTATGGCACTGGTGCCACACAGGCTGGTCTCCTGGGATTTTACCACATAACCATCTCTTGGGTTTACAGAATGGTCCAAAAAAGAGAAAATCTCCAGTGAGCTGCAGTTCCCTGCATGAACTTTGAAGCAGATGGGCTACAGCAGCAGAAGAGCACATTGAATGTCATTCCTGCCAGCTATGAACAAGAAACTGCGGCTACAATTTGCACAAGCTCACCAAAATTGGAAAATAGAAGCTTTGAAAAACGTTGCCTAGTCTGATGAGTCACAATTTATGCTGCGATTCTGGATGGTAGGGTCATAATTTGGCATGAACAGTTTGAAAGGTAGTGGTTGTATAATGGTGTGAGGATATTTTCATGGCTCATTTTCATCCCCTTGGTACCAACTGAGCATCATTTAAACACCACAGCCTACCTGAGTATGTCTATCCCTTTATTACCCCAGTGTACCCATCTTATAATGGCTGCTTCCAGCAGGATAATGCTCCATGTCGCAAGGCTCAAATCATCCCAAACTGGTTTCTAGGATATGACAGTGAGTTCACTGTACTCAAATTCCTTCCACAGTCACCAGATCTCAATCCAATAGAGCACCACTGGGATGTGGTAGAACTGGAGATTCTCATCATGAATGTGCAGCCAACAAATCTGCAGCAACTGTGTGATGCTATCATGTCAATGTGGACCAAAATCTCTGAGGAATGCTTCCAGCACCTTGTTGAATCTGTGCCATGAAGAATGAAGGCAGCTCTGAAGGCAAAAGGGGGTCCAACTCAGTACTAGCAAAGTGTGCCTAATAAAGTGGCTAGTGAGTATATATTACAGCACCATGTTTATATAATATATGCTTTTGCATTTGCATTATGCTGTTAAATTAAGCTTTTATTATTTCCATAACAATTTGCTATGTAAAATGCAGTAAAATGTCATAGATCTGCATTCAGAAAAACACCAATCTTTCTGATAACCTAAAATTCCCCATTCTCATGTATGCACCTTGAATTTGGTTTTTCATCTTTCGTAAACTATGACAAACTACGACCACTTGTTTAGGTTGCTACAATAGTTTTCACCTAATTTTAAATTTCTTTATTTGGATCGTGTGCTCAGTGGGGCGGTATGACAATGCAACATGAGTAAGACTCAAGTCTGACTCAGATGAAAAGAAATAATACTGTAGTAAGATTGTACAGTAGCTTTTTGTTGTTATATTTTCTCAAAGACATCAGCATGGATACCGTTCAGCTGTATTCACAAAGACAGGTATGTTATCAATGTGCAACATTTGCTTTAATTTTACAGAAATTTGTTAGTGTGGGCTCAACTACAAAATGATTTACTGTGATGCCACTAGTTAAAGAAGAACAAATGTAGAACAGTTCAGCACAAATGTCAGTGTTATTAGCTGTAATCGTCATTTAGGTGTTGCTTATTGTTTCAAATACTGAGCTCTGCTTTTTCCCAGAAAGCAGAGAACATCACATCCACAGTTGATACTCAGTGACTTTTTACACCATGTAATTCAGTATAGATGGAGCACCATGGCTAAAGCTTTAGAGCTCATCCAAAAGCAGAGGAAGGAAATTGGATTGAAAAAAGAAAAACCTAAAGAAAGAACTAAACAATGTTTTCTTCCGTTGAGCAATCAATAGGAAAACAGTAAAGAAACAATTCATTATGCCCCGCTTCTCGGGAGACTTTTCCCACAAGCATCGCCCATCACAACCAACAGAAGCTTCACGCTAATCCTCCCCCAGGCAACAGCTGAACGCCACTCTGAACTCTGCTCACTGGGCAGTCTTGTCACGGTGCAGTTTAACACATCCACACCTGTGTGTGTGTGTGTGTGTGTGTATATACGTGTGTGTGTGTGGGGGGGTTCACCCTCTTTTCATAACTGCACCTGTTAATGCACCTGTTGAATAATCAGTTAATCAGTTAAGAAAATGAATTACAATTCATATCAATCTCATGGCTACTAATTCATAGCTAATAACCAATTAATTTGCAATGATTTGAGTGCACAGCAAGTTCACCCCATTTAGTCAAACTGTACCTTTTACAGCTAGATGTTGATTATTTTTCCCCCATTTATTCTACATTTACTTTTTGTTAATGCTTTAGTCGAAAGTGCCTTGTAATTACACAGCACGGAGTGTGTGGTGAATGTGGGTGGTCGCATCCTTTCAATGAGAAAGCAGTTGCATAAAACAAACATCCTTTCACCAGGCATATCCACTCTCAAATTTCCTCATAATTATATTCTTTCAACAGTTCCAAATGAATCACAGTTATTCCAAGCCTGTTATTGTCTGCTGCTGCTCAGGAAAAAAAGATGCAATTACCTAAGGCAGTGTGTGAGCAAATATGTGGGTCACCATTCTAGGGCATGGGTGGAAAGGGCAATGCAGCGCTTTCTTTTCACTGCTCAAGCTCAGATCGTAGGTTACATCTTTGATTAGATTCCTGGCTCATTCTTATACGTTGCCTCAAAATGAAGCATTTTTGAGCCATTAACCAGAATATCATCGATATGAATTCACCGGTGAGTGTTTATAAAACTGCAACCAGCCACTCTGTTATGCACAGACTCTGAAGTGAACTTAAATAGCCTTTTGTAAGGAGTCCATGGAAAAAATGACCTTATGTCTCCATTCCTATCTATTGCTGCTTCATTTTCCTGGTTATGAAACGATGGCTTCCCTATCTTCAAGGCTCTCCTCCTGAAAGCATGCAAGTCTCTCTTAAGTTTCACAGAACAGTAGAAAGCAGCTCATAAATAATTCTCTTTGAGGAAACAGACATATTGAATATTGACTTGTTCTGTGGCCAAATATCCATTCTGCCTAATTTTTATTCCACAGAAACCAAAAGTACAGGACTGCAGATAATTTCTTTTTGCCAGATTGAAAGAGCATTTGCTTTCCTTTTTGAGCTACACACAAATATTTCATGTTATTTTATGTTACTTTAGGCAATTAACATTTCAGCTGAACCACAGGACACAAAATCTGCTTTATTCATCTGATGACTAGTTTTGTGGGGAAAAAATGTTTACACACAATCAAAATAGATGCTCAACTGACATTTTTAATGACAAAAGGCTGGATCATTAGAAGTCTCTGGAAAAAAAACATTTGTACAATGACTGCTTTTCATATTTTTATGGTTTTTATCTAATTAAAGGGGACCTATGATGCTACAGTACTTTCCTACACTATATTTGTATTCCTAGTCTCTGCTAGAGTAGCATTGTAAGGCACACAGTTCAAAAATAATTTTTAGCTATTTTAATGGGCCTTAGCTTCTCTTGTTGTTAACTTTATTCTGATTGGCTGATTTCCTTTAGCTATACTGACACTATATAAACTGAAAATAAGAAAACATAAATGGTTCTCTCTAAAGTGCAGTTTCACACAGCTAAGTTTGATGTTTAAAGAGGCCACAATATCTGAGTGGAACTGTGTGTGCACATTATTCATGCTTTAATGTGATAATAATTCATGATTTATGAAGCGTCCTTCAGGAAACCTAAAATCACTGCCAGTTCTATTAAAAAAAAAATCTCTGTCCTTTTGGCTTTCTCTTGATATTAGGGTTGAACTTCCCTGTAGATTTCCAAGCTTTATCACATATTTCTGTGTTACAGTAAGATATATTCACTCACCAGACACTTTGTTAGGCACACCTGTTCAACTGCTATTTAATGCAAATATCAAATCATCCAATCACGTGGTAGCAACTCAGTGCATTTATGCATACAGACATGGTCAAGACGACCTGCTGAAGTTCAAACCAAGCATCAGAACATGGAAGAAAGGTGATTTAGGTTACTTTAAACATGGCTCGTTGTTGGTGCCATTTCAGAAACTGCTGATGTACTGGGATTTTCCCATGCAACCATCTCTAGGGTTTACAGAGACTGGTCTGAAAAAGAGAAACTATCCAGTGATTGGAAAATTTCTGGGTTAAATTCCTTGTGCCCAGGAGTGGGCTTTGGCAGCTGGGAAACCCTAAGATATGGTGTAAAAATTTGACTAAAATGTATCACATAGAAATAAGTCATATAGTATTTTGTATTATGAACCTCAGTAGATTTTACTTTGTGTGCAGGTTGTGTTGAGCAGACCTGCTCTGCTACTCAGATAGTCATTGGTCTTTGTGGACGTCACCAGCTGAATTCAACATATATAAGCAGATGCTTCATGCACTATCATGGCTGATTTTCAACCTCTAGACAGTATAAAGCTAATATAAAAGGTAAAATTTTGCAAGTACATTTGTTCAGCATCATCTCCTCAAATATATATACTTGTCTGCTACCCTTGATGCAACCCAACACTGACTACATACATCACAGACTGCTCTCAACTAGATGCACATAGTGCATCACCAGAATCCTGCAAACCAACCACTTTAGCCTGGACTAAACTGTCCAGTTTGTCATGCACCCTTTGAATAACACAAAATTGTTATACTTCACTTTTTTTTGCAAGACATTTCACAAAAACATAATTCAGCAACACATCATATATGGATCCAATAAAAAAAATTCAAAGGTTTATTTGGATTTTACAAGTGAGCATAATTACAAATTTATCAAATGTCACTTCCTGAGCAGTTACCTTTGAAAAAAAATCACTTATTTTCCTCTCCTGTCCTGTCTTTCTTACATCTTTGTCCATATCTGAGAGCGTCACACATTAAGATTTTTTTTCTTTCCCTGGGAAATACGGCAATTGTACATTTAGCTACCAAGACAAAATGTGTTACAAACAGCACAGAAAACAAAAGTTTACCTTTACTGATATCTGTGAGCTGTTTGAAAAGATGAATTTGAAATTACCTGCCACTTTAAAAAGTTAATCTGTTAATCCTCTGCTCTTCTGTATCACCAAGCAGATGTTGAAGTACTACAAATGCAACTTTGACGTGAGCGCATCGCAGGGACGAAAAGGAAAAAAAGGGTGTGTTGAGGGTGTAAGCAGGTCACAGGCTATAGTTATTTTCCTAGTACTATTATCTCCATGCCTTCAGCTGGAAGCAATGCCAGGCTGCAACAGATGAAAAATGAACTCTCATTTTACAGTATTGTGTATTACCTGCCTATCAAATTAATTACACGTTTACTGAAGGTGCCGGAGCGTTAACCCCCTCTTGTGCTCTTTCTTATGCTGCTTTCTACTGCTACATTAAACTTGTGCATTTCTGAACAGGAAGCTGAGGCTACAATTCACAAATTCTCACCAAAGTTGGACAATAGAATTTGGAGTAAAAAAAATATATGAAAGAATGGCTCAAGCATTGTTTAAATGCCACAGCATACCTGAGTATTATCAATCCCTTTATGACCACAGTGTACCCATCTTCTGATTGCTGTTTACAGCAGGATAACACATCATGTCACAAACCTCTACAAAATCATCTCAAATGGGTTTCTTGAACATGACAATGAGTTCACTGCACTCAAATGACCTTGACAGTCACCAGATCTAAGTCCAATAGAGCACCTTTAGGATGTGGTGAATGGGAGATGTGCGGCCGACAAACCTGCAGCAACTATGTGATGCTATCATGCCAACATGGACCAAAATCTCTGAGGAATGCTTCCAGCACCTTGTTGAATCTATGCCAGGAAGAATGAAGGCATTTCTGAAGGCAAAAGTAGGTCCAACCCCGTACTAGCACTAATAAAGTGAGTGAACATCAATAAAAAGTAAAAAATTAAATGCACTTGATTCTAAATCAAAATCACGGAAAAAAAACCAAGAAACTAGAAAACTTCCAGGTTATAGTTTTAGCAGGAAAGTATAATTAATGTCTTAGTTGATATTTTCTGGACCCAAACTATAAATGAAACTCAAGTATCTCGGCACTATGTGAAATCTCCAGTTCACTGTCACTGGACATGTTCAGGTTTTGCCCCTTGACATCACAGATTACATATAGTTTACTTAACATTAAAGGAAGAAAGAAATCTGTGTGGGAGTGCCCTTTTCATTTCAGCGTCAGACCTGACATGATCTTGTTGTGACTCCGCTAAAACAAACAACGTCGTAATGCACATGCAGCCAACACCCTCAACTGGAGATCTGAATCACATCTAGGTCACACACATATGGGCCGGGCCCACACATACTGTGAGACCCATTTTTCTTCTTCATCTGACACACAATGTGTGGCCACGCCCGATTCTTAAAAGTAACCTTTTGTGCTGAAATGAGGATAAATTCACATCCTGTGAATCAGCTATATTTTAGAGACACAAAAATTCATGGACAAAATAAGAGAGAAAAAAATAAATCACTGTTCAGCTCATATGGTGTAACACTCACTACACTCACTGCTACTAAAAGAGCCTCATTTATGTAGATCATCACTCTTTTGAATGATGAACTAGCGTAAAAGCCTTTCAGAAAGGTCAGTGGTGCAATTTTTAAGAGTATCACCACAGTGTCATTTAAGAGCTCACACACATATTCATCCCACAAATAAAAAGAGAGGAAGCAAATTCACACAATGAGACTGGTCTCAGTGCTAGAAAAAGGAAATCTTTTTTTTTAAAGGAATAAATAGATTTGAAAAACCTAAATGTCTTAATGATGGCGTAATAGCTCTGAGCCTGAAGCTACTGTGTGCTTTAGAGCAAGAGATCAGCGACACCAGCAAGGCTGATGACGTCTGTAGAGCCAGTTATATAACTGGAGCTGAACATTTTGTCTGTCATAGCTACAAGGCCAAAGAGGGTGGCACGAATACCAGTCATACTCTCAGGAGTCATGTGCAAAATAGTTCCACTGACCAAAGGAAGGAAGAGAAAGGCAAGCAGGCAATCAGTATTCAGATTTGTGACTTGTGCTATCGCAGAATATACACGGAACAAAAAAGGAAAGGAATGGCCCTGATTAATGATAACAGGCCACATGTCTGTCTCGTGCTTCTTTAAACGTTCCAACATTATCTTCTTACTGGAGATCGATCAAGTGTTCACAATTCAAAAAAAATTCTTGAACAGCATTGACTAACGAGTAAAAAGCTTCTAAGCATTTGTACATGGCTTTGTCAGCTGCAAAGGTTTGACTTAACATAGTTGATCAAGAACAATAACATATAGACATATAGAGTACAGCGATCATATAACATTAAAGAATAACAATAAATAAAAAAACCTGAAAAGATACAGGAAAAATAAGTCAGCAACTGCATAGGTGATCATTATGAGAAGTATCCTGTAAACATTATCTTCATGAATTATAAAGGTCAGTTTTACTTTGATTTTAACAGATATACTATATCACCTTGCTTCAACAAGCCCCGCAGCAGTAAATGCTGTAAATAAACAATGGCTTTTGGCTTTAATCCAAATGCTGGTCAGAAATATCTCAGATACATACTGATAAGATTTTATTGATACCACTGCTATCATTGATTATACTTATAGGTCACTTTTTTATAGATTTTTTTTATTGATTCCTAAACCGATTTTCTGGGTGGAATTACAGCAGGTTTCAGCATCAGTGCGACAGTTATACTGTCACCGTCACAAAAACACATCAGCATTGATGTATGGAAATGATAAGGTGTGAGGAATGTGAGTCCATTGACAATTTGGCACAAGCTTTCATCTGGAACAGTTCTCACTTCCCATCTGGAGTCATTGTCCTCTGAAATATGATACCTAACAATCAAATTCACTGGATAACAGTATTAGAAAGCCAACAAATATATCTGTGGACTGGCCATGATGTCGAGTGGATTTTACTTTAGGGTGAATTTTTTGCTAATCTTGCAAAGGGTAAGTGAGATTTCAAAACGACTATATGATAGTTTTGATCAAGTAATTTGACTGATTTTATTGGACAAGACAAATGCATTAACGCCCATCTTTGATTGTAAAGCAAAATTTTGCTTGTTTTAAAGCCCTCAATCTGCAGGCCAGGAGGGCAACATCTGCAACAGACAGGCTCTGAAATATCCCAGTTCTCCAGGGTATTTCCAGCTGTGACAGATGTTTTGCAGAATTTGCAAAGAGACAGGGACACATACATCTTACACCAACCATGACCTGAGAGCCAGTTCCGTACCAAAGCCATGTAATCTTGGAACATAAAAAAAGAGTCTTGATTGCCTTGCACATCTGAAAGCTAGCTAAAACTTTACTGAAGCCCATCGGGAAGAAAGCAATGATGGAGAAACCTGTTGTCTAATCACAAATGTGGCTTTGTTTCTTTTTCAGTGGTTCCCCTATAAATGGGAAAGGGCTACACAAAGGAACCAGCAAATTAGTGAGTTTTTGTATTTCTTGGCAATAGACCTGTATGTGTTGGTCAAAACAAATACATAAAAATAAATAAATCCAAAAAGCACAATTTAACAGTTTGGTTGTTGCTGTGATTCCTGTTGTGGCTATTGTGGTTCTGACATGTACACATGGAAACTATATTAAATATTTTCCTGATATTTTCAGTGTTTACTTTGATAACAATACCTTAATGCAACTTCATGATTTTGTCATCTTAAATGTCTTTTGGTGAACAGATGCCATTAACTCATGGCAAGGCACTATTGAACTCTTGTAGCAAGAATTGGCAAATCAAAATTCCATTATTACATTAGGACATAAAGTTCAGTCAAATTTAAAGAAATTTAGTGTTTTCTGGTGTTTGTTTTTTTTCCCCCATGTTCAGCTGCAAAAGTCATCCAACCCTGTGATAAAACTAATGCACAGGAGGACAATCCCAGGAAGGCAAGACAAAGAGTTATGCCTGCCACAGGGAATAAGTTCATTAGAGTTACAAGAATCTCACATTAGAGTCCAAATCAGTGCTTCCCAGAGTTCAAGTAGTGGACACACATTAACATCAACTGTTCAGAGGAGAATGTGTAAATTGGGCCTTAATGACTGACTACTGCAAAGAGTCCTGTGGGATACCAATTGAAGCAATAAGAAGAAACACAAGGACAAAGACACACAATAAATGAACATTAGACCAATGAGAAACTGCGTTTGGTTATTTTGATTCCAAATGTTAGATTTTTGGTTCCAACTGCTGTGTTTTTTGTGAGACTTTGCTATTGACATTGTTGGAGATTTATTCAAAATTCACAGCAACACTTACCCAGCAGACCTACCACAATATTATGGTCTGAGCTCAGTAGGTCTATTATTTGTTTGTCATTGCAAGACAGGTTCAAACCACATCTCCAGGAAATGAAAGGCTATACTACTAAGAACAGAGCAAAGGAGCGCTGCATCAGATAACCAGGCCTCCAAAAATAAACTCAACTGGTATGATCTGGGATGAGTTGGGACATCCAGTGCTCAGCTATAACACTATTCCAGGTGACAGCGTCTCTAGGTTGGGACAGAAAATTAAAAATTCAAAGGTATTATCAGAGTGAGAAGTAGCAACTTTTAGATTTTGGAATCTAAAATTTAAAACATATTTGTTCCTGTTTATATGTTTATATATTTATTATGTTTATATATTAAAAAAATAAAATCCCCATTCACCCTGTGGGCGGTCTTTGTCGTCCAAGCTGGGGTCCTCTACCAGAGGACTGGTAGCTTGAGGGCCCTGCACAGTATTTTAACTCTCTTCATGGTGTCTGTCTCCCAAATCCAAACTGGGAGCTGGTTCCACAGAAGAAAGGCCTGAAAGCTGAAGGCTCTGCCTCCCATTCTACTCTTAAGTATCCTAGGAACCACAGTCCGAGAGCAAAGTGCTCTATTGGGGTGATAAAGTACTATGAGGTCTTTAAGTTAAGATGGGGCCTTGTATGTGGGAAGAAGGCTTAATTGTGGATTTAACAGGAACCCAATGAAGGGAAAGCAATATGGGAGAAATATTCTATTTTTCACACACATATACAATTCACATCTCAGCAAATGCCTTTTATGTGGTTTGTTTAGGGGATGCTATTAGGGTACATAAACTGAATAAAATATATCCAGAGTATCCAGAGTATATCTGCCATTATCTGTTCATGTGGATCTCATTTTTAAATAAAACTATAAAATCGTTTTTTACAGTTTTTAAAAGCCAATAAAATAAATTTCTAATCTTTGCGATCTAGTAATTTATGGCGTATGAGAACTTTGGGTGGTATCCTTTGCAGCATAGTATTGGCACATAGAAAATTTGGGGTGGGGGGAGGTATGTGCTCTACAGAGTGTCACACTGGTACTTTAAATGAAACAAATTTGATTTTTTGCCATGGTCTTTAGGACAGGGGTGAATGTTGAGGAAGAATGTTAAGCAAACCTAAAATCACTGTGTCTTTTCTAGGAACTTCCTGTTACTGTAGTTAAAGATTAAATGACCATAATCTTAAAACAAAGTGACCCATGGACAATGGAGCCAATTATGAGAAGTAATTAACTGAAACCACAACATAAACAACAGCAATTCAGTAATATATCACTGTAGTCAGTTGTATTACTGGAAATTATTTTTGCTCTACAGTACTGGGCAAAAGTCTCGAGCCACCCCTCATTTCTTTATACTGTGCTTTCAAAAGAAAGAAAGCCAGACTTTCTTGTAATTTTTAAAGTGGTCAGGAGCAGCAGTTCTCTGGGCTTTCTGAAGGTCTTTAAAAGCTTGTTCAGTACAGTCTTTGTAACTGACCAGTTTGTGTTTGTTAAGCAACTTAACACTGACCTATGAATCATTCAAGCATAAAATAGGCACCTAATTCAAGAGATGAACCAGTGTTGTGTCTACAAATAACAGACAACTTAGCAAAGAACCAATTTTAAATTGTATCTTTAGGCACTTTGTTGCTAGCGGCCTGCCACAAAAACACTGTACCCATTTCTTTAGTTGAATAATATGAAAATGTCAAAGATGACACATTTTACCAGGAATAAAATAGTATTTTTACATCAACAAGGTGATCCCAAAGAGCTATCAGCTGAAAACTTGGCATATGCTGGCATGGTGTGCAGTGTGTCCTTAAAAATTTTTGAGGAAACTGGAAAACACGGACAACAAAAGAAGAAGTAACAGCTATAAAATCTATCTACAGCAGGAGAACATTATCTGAAGTCATGTCCATAAGAAAAAAAATCCAGCAAAGAACTGACAAAGGCCCTGGGAATTCAGTTGATGCATCTACTGCTCACTGAAGCCTCATCAGAAATGGTCTCACTGCAATGGAGCCATTCCTCAAGAAGCCATCTATAAAACATGGTGGAGGCTCTGTCATGGTTTGGGGCTGCATTTCAGCCAGTGGTGTTGGCAATCTTGTCAAAATTGATAGAATTATCAACACAGAAAAGTCAGACTTTGATCCAGCATGTAATACCATCTGTAAAGCATCTGATTGCCCTCATCTTCATTATTTAGCATGACAATAACCCCAAACACATTGCCAGTGCCCTAAAAACATGCCTGGATAGAAAAACACACAATGGATTAGTCATGGATTGGCCTCCCCAGAAACCGGACCTCAACATTACTGAAGCAGTGTGGGATCATTTTGACAGAGAACAGAACAAAGAGCAGCCAACATCCGAAGAAGAGCTTTGAATGTCATTTAAGAAGCCTGGAGAGCTATTCCTGAAGACTACTTAAAGAAATGGCAAGAAAGCTGCCTCAGAGAGTTCAGACTGTGTTGAAGAATAAAGGTGGTCACAACAAATATTGACTGTTATTGGCTTGTTAGAATTGTACAAGCTCTGCCTTATATACTGTACTTTCATGTATGTTTACATGTTTCAATAAATCCCATTTTCCTAGCAAAATATAAAGAAATGCGGGGTGGGTCAAGACTTGCACAGTACTGTAGATGATAAAATGACTCCATGGTGGATTTTTTTCTTTTGTTTTGTTTTTTTATAATGACTTTTGCCACTGATAAATAAGACTTTAATTATTAGAACCTGTGGGGTTAAAACTGGTCACTGTTTAAGACCTGAAAGACAAATTCTTGCCTCATCAAAGAGTGCTAGAATAATGTTTTACTTTCTGCAGCCATTTATTTGTTCCATTTTCTTCAACATGCACTTCCTGTTTGTGTTTAATAGTGTCACAAAAAAAACCCTCTTATCTTGATTTACACAGGACAAAGTATCTTGCTTTATGTTTCCTCTGCAACAGAGAGTATGCAAAACACCTGAATTAACAAGAGCTGTTGTTAAAGTTAGTAAAAAGCAATGAAAGTCTGGTTCTGATGGAAATTACAAATAGTCTGAATGCCTTTTTCATGCAGTCAGGGTGCCTGTTTCCCATCTCTCTCAGCTTTTTCTACTTTATTACCCTGGACTTACCTATTTAAATGTTTTGGCTGCTGCTCTGTCCAGCTAAGCATGCCTCTGTGTAACTAACCTGGCTAAATCAAAGTTTCACATTTTATTGTTTCAAGCCAGCAGTTTTCTGTGGAATATTTTCTACTGATATAGTGCTCTAAAGACAAAAGAAAAACACTGTTTTAAGACTTGAAGTCGATGTCACTATTAAGACAACAAGGACAAAATGAGATGCCCATACGCAGAAGGACGAGACCTCTGGTGTTTAAAGGTAAGCAGGGCTTAATTATTTGCAACCTGTGATATTAATCAACCTGTTGTGAGATTTCATTCCATTTCATGTGTGTTTGTGATGAATCATCATGGGTTGAACATTCAACATTCATTCTATGTGGAGCACTCCTCTGTTTTCTTAAAGAGACAGAAGGCAGAAATGATCCCTTTGCTGTTGCACAGACCTACACCATTTGTGCATGCCCAGTCACACTAAGCAGCTCTAGCAATATTCAGACTAGCTTTCAGTTTAAGCTTGCAGGACATGGCCCAGTAACCTACTTTCCTCACAACATGCTCTGTAACATCAGAGAAGAGGCTATGTGTCATCAGTTAACTAACCTTTACCACAGCAAAGAGATGCAAAAAAAAAAAAGAAGAAGAAGAAAATCAGACACGGCACCCCTGAAGCAGTTAATCACAGTTATATGTCAGTTATATGAATCTCCATAAGGCCTCTTGCTCAGTTTACACTTAAAGGTGGAATACATGCCATCATAACTTATATTATAACATATATTTACTGCATTTAAATTTAATTAAAAGTAAAAATATTCATGTGAAGAGAATACATTTCATGAAGAAGATAAAGAGATAGGAAAATCTCAAAATTGCCATTCCATTGAGTGTAGGGCAGGGTAATTACATTACAATAAATGTTGGTTATTTAAAAATACAAATGTATAACATTTGTGGCAGATTTTCTCAAAATTTTGAAATTGAAAGTTCCTTGTTTGATTGACAACACTTCTCAGCAGAACCTGAACAGATTGGGTTTCCCCTTTTTTTCTGTGCATAGTCCCGTGTATTAGGTGAACAGAACCCTACTACCTGACACTCTCAAACCATTCTTCTGGGTTTCTGGGTTAACACAAAAAAATGAAACACCCACACGTCTGACAGCTGTGCCAGTGCTCCATAGTGCATCACTGACACAGCTGGTCCATACTCACTCTAAATTTGTTCATTGCCCAGTGACCAAATTTTTATCCTGAAAGTATGAGAAAGTATGGGAAGTGATGGATGGGCTTCTCCACGGTACCTGTCAGTTATGGGAAGCCAATGAAAGGATCGTGATTGGCTCCTAAATTCTGTTTTCACAGTGGCAGACTTTGCACCAAAGCAGAATCCACCACTTTTTCTAACTCACCCTGTAACAATGTTCAGATTGTCCCATTTAGTTACAGGATTAGAATTAGCTGAAGGGAGAAGAAGATAGCATGAGTCATGAGGCAGGCCCAAATGTTTAGCAGCACAATATAAAGAGGAGCATATGGCGCAGTGAACAGTCCAGTTCAGTCAGTCATGGAACAGCCCATCCTGCCCCACTCAGCTGTCAGGACACATCCTCATCACTGCTCACAGCTCCTGGGCCAACCTCGGCACTGAAGCAGCAAGCCGGCAAAATGGCACAAGCCTCGACATGAGTATAAGTAGATGGACACATAGGATAATCTTTTAGACTATGACAGCAGCACATTTTTGGCAAAAATGCCCTGGATCTCTGGCTCTGGGTTTTCTTTTGCATCAGGTCCCCAAACACAGTCGTCACTGCCACAGCATCAGTCATTCAGATCAGACATTCAGATGTATATCAAAGCTGATTTTACTAGGACAAGTGTCTTGACTTATCTAACTCTAGTCTGTTTGTCTCTTCATGCACACTGTGTCCCAGCGAAGACACACTCATATTTCCTTCTTGTCAAAAAAGAAACATACACAATGAATTTTCATTTTTCAGAAGCAATTAAGAACTTCTATATATGGCGATAAACCAACATCAGGATTCCAGAGTTAGATCAGTACATAAGTTTCACCATACAGTAGCTACTGCAGTTAATAATATTCTTACACAGCTTCACATAATATAATGACCAGAGGAAAAAGTTGCCCACTTATATACACTAAATGGAGAAAGCTTTCTTCTACTTAGTCAACAGAAATAATAAAAAAGAAATAACCCAAACCGCCATGTTTATGTTTGACTGGGACATGAAAAAGCAGAAATAGTAGTTTTTTGGGGTTTTTTGTGGTGCTAGTGCTGGCTCAGATATAAGTCAGGTAAAGACTTGGAGAAAATGACAGCTATTTTAAAAAAATATACTTTTATTATTATTACTATTATTAGAAAGTTTGTAATTTGAAGTAATTTATAATAAGCGTAACAAGTAACGACCGCAAAGCCGGACACTCACCTTATTCTGCGGAATAAGGATCCAAACAGGAGCGTGTGGGGGGGGGGATGTCTTTAACAGGCAAAAACCCAGAGGTCTTACATTCCAAAAAGTTGCTCACAGATGAAACTGCGCTGCGGTCAGCAAACGATTACTCCCGGTGTATTCAGGCGGCAGCGAGCTGCTCAGGTGACCCAGCCTTCACACCTCACATTTGCATCTTCATTAGAGCGGCTCCTGTTCACGGACAGACGAAGGCTGAATGACGAGTCTCCAGCAGCAGCCAGTGTGCGTCCACACTCAGTCCCGCCCACTGGACCCCATACTATATTAAGTTATGTGAGTTCGCTCAAGCGTGGCTGCAGCCTGCGGAAAGGCGGAGTTGGTTGTTTGACCCCGCCCATTCTCAAGTCGTCATTGGAGGACAGCGCCAACTCAACGGGGTTACCGTAAGGGGGTGTAGCCGGACCGCCGTCCAACCTTTCCGCTGTCTGGAAGCACAGGCGTCTCAGTGTGCAAGTTTAAACAGTACTTTACATCAAATACCGCGTGGATACAGCATGGATTAAGATTTGAATGCGCTTTGAAAATGTAAAGTTTCACGCATTTAGGCTGCTTGACGCACCACTGGTTTGCTGATTTGTGTGGGTCGTGTATTTTGTAGTTCAGTCTGTGCAATCCGACCAGGTAAGCTGCTAAAGCTACAACACCTCGGTTGTTCCACAGTGTACAGTTGGTTCAAGCTGGAAGAGCTCAGTTACTTCCTCTCGCCTCTCATCTACCATTTCACATTACAGCTGTATCTTTGTAGGTCACAAATCATGGCTCTGATCATATGCTGAGAAACCGCAGCGGTTGGTGAAAAGGTTGAGATCTTAGTGGAAAATCTCATATGCTTTTACATGTTATGTTGTGAGTCAAAGCCGGGGGTGGTGGTGGTACAGTATTGTGTAAAAATCTTGAATCACCCCTCAATTCATATTTTGCTTCCAAGGAGCCAGACTTTCTTGTCATTTTTTTTAAATGGTCTTGAGCAGTAGTTCTCCGGGCTTTCTGAAGGTATTTCAGAGTTTTTCTTTCACTCATTTTCAGTCCTTGGACCTATTCATTCTCATAGAGATGGCTTTATTTATTTATTTGTTACGCCACTTAACACTGACTTATGACTCACTGAAACATAAAAAAGGCACCTAATTCAAGGGATAAAACAGTGTTGTGTATAAATTACAAATTAGCAAAGAACCTGTTTTAAATTGTATTTTTAGGCACTTTGTTACCTGTTGCAAAAGCACATAATTTGTTCTCATTTCTGTCAGCCAGTCATTCTGTTCAATTGACAGGACAAAAATTTTATTTTTTGCATCAACAAGGTGATTTCCATAGAGCTATTAGCCAAAAGCTTGGCATATGTTAGCATGGTGTGCAGTTTGTCTTTAAAAAGTTTGAGGAATGTGAACAAGTAGAGGGCAGAAGATGAAGTGACAGGGCTAAAATCTATCTACAGTAGATAAACAGTATCTGAAAGTCATGTCCTTAAGAAATAGGATAAAACCCAGCAAAGAACTGACACGGAAACTGAGAAATGCATCTGAGAATTCAGTTGATGCATCTACTATTCACCAAAGCCTCATCAGAAATGGTCTCAGTATATATGGAGGAGTTCAGGAGAGAGACACAGTACCAGTCAAAAGTTTGGACACGGGTGCATCCAAACTTTTGACTGGTACTGTACAAGTGTCTGCAGCCACCTGGAGGCTCTATCATAGTTTGAAGAAGCATTTCAGCTAGTGATGTTGGAGATCCTGTCAAAAGTGAAGGAATTATGAGTGTTGAAAAGAACTGTCAGATTTTGATCTGCCATGCAATAACATCTGGAAAGTATTTGATTTGTAACGGCTTAATTTTTCAACATGACAATGTTCCCAAACACATTGCCCTCCCAAACACATTAAAAGTATCCCTGGATAGAAAAACACACAATGGAACACTGTCAGTCATGGACTGACCTCCCCAGAGCCTGGACCTCAACATTATTGAAGCAGTGTAGGATCATCTTGACAGAGCAGGAAGCAGCCAACATCCAAAGAAGAGCTTTGAATGTCCTCCAAGAAGCCTGGAGAACTATTCCTGAAGACTACTTAAATAAATTACAGAAATCTGCCTGAAAGAGTTCAGGCTGTGTTGAAGAATAAAGGTGGTCACACTAAATACTGATTTTCAAGCTATTTAGAATTCCTTAGTTACTGTATTTCCATGTATGTTTGCACATGTCATGACACCCATTTTCCTAGCAAAATATAAAGAAATGAGGGTTAGCTCAAGACTTTTGCATGTATGTATGAATCTGCTATACTTCTAGGGTAGCATACAAACTGAAGTAAATTTAGGTTACTGAAAAGGTCATCTCCTTTAAAATAAAAATCAGCTGAAGCATGTGTTCAGACCACACTGTGGTAGATTTGCTCTGGAGGCTTGTTTTTTTTTTTTGCCACAGTGGCTTTATTGACAGTTTAGAGTATCAGGAAGATGGGAGGAGAGATGGGGGAAGACGCACAGTAAAGGGCAACAGGCCAGGACTTGAACCTGCTTCCTGCTTCGCGTCACACATGGTCACCTGCTCTACCACTGAGCCACCCTGGTGCCCTGGAGGCTTGTTGAAGTAAATCAACAAGTGGCATTGTATGTAAATGTTTGAAACATGGTATCTGATCAAAGTCAAGTTAATTTGAGGATTTAAATATCATGACTAGAGTCAAGGGCTCAAAGATGGTAGCATGTAGCACTCTAAAATACACTCAATAAAAAATATAAACGCACAAACCCAAAAGGTTAAGTTAAAATGACCTATCCTCCAGAAGGAACGGGACAACATCCCACAGGCCACAGGCCACTATTAACAATCTGGTGATGTCTGTGCACTGCAGATGGACACACTCGGTACTGAGTGCTGCGAATTCTGATTGCTGACTACGCTGTGTTCGCCTTGTGGTAACACATTGCATAAAGATCTGAAATACTGGTTGCTACTGAAGCCTGAAATAATCCTGAGTATATACACAAATCGTTGTGCTTGTACATTGTTGATTAGTTATGAGATGAAATAGAGAAACAGTTTTGTGTGTTTACATTTTTGTTAAGTGTACTTCTGTTCTAACAACTGCATCCAAAATATGATCAAAAAAGACCCCCCCCCCACACACACACACACACATGCTTCATCTGTTAAAAGACTAGTAGACCTCTCAGAGGATGTGTGGCAGTCTCTAAACCACTGCTCAGGAGGGGAAACAAGGCCAAATGCTTCGGGTGGATTATGACATGGTAGTATTTCACAGTGGACTGCATGATGAATCTTGATATTTATGGCAGTAACAGAAGGGTGTTTGTAAGGAGACAAGCATAAGTGAGAATAACACCACAGCATATCAAATTATTTTCAGACCTTCAGACTTTCTTTGTAAACTCCTTTACAATTGCCTGTGAGAAAGCCTGTGAGAAAGCTTGTGAGTCAGCAAGTCATTGCACATCATTTTCCTTTACAATTTCCCCCCTCCCTAGTGAATCGCCATTTATGAGCAGGGCAAAGACCACACGACCCTATACATGAGCAGAAACAAGCCCACAGCATCTCTCTGTGTTAGTATATATAATGCTTTATCATGGAGTCAAACCACACACATAAACACAAAGACAGCAGACTTCAAACAACGACAAAGTGAACGTAAGCTGCCTATTCTCCCCAAAGCAATATTTGACCAAATCACAGCACACACTGTTCAAGAGATTTTCTTTTTGTATTCCACTGGAGACCATGAACCTTGAGAGCTTACGTATCTGAATGAGTGTGAAGCCACAACTCAAAAACCCCAAGAACAATCAGTCTGCTTTGCAGCTGAGTTACGAGGCTATGAGGAGTGCTATATCAACCACACACTGTGAAAAACAGTGAAAAGCATTTAAAACATTTCAAAAGAAGGTTTGCTAGTTGGATAGGCAAAACAACCACAAACAAACAAAAACACAAGAACAACAAAAAGCAAAAAAAACAGAAAGCATAGTGTATTTATTTTCACCCTTCCAAATAACTAAGTGACCTCACCTTGGTGGTTTTTGAGACTCAGACATGCTCTCAACCTTTCCATGAGTGTTTCTATCTAAGCGAATGAATGGAGCTTTTTCACTTTATAGATTTTCAAGGAATTGTGTGCAGGATTCAGCTTCGGTGTCAGATACATTCTATGGTTTCAAGTGAACATATGTGAATACTACACCATTAATGTTTATGGATGAACCATTTAAATGCATGTCTGTCTAATTTGTATACATACACGTGTGTCTACATGTGCTAATATTTGTGCTTTTACTAGGCACATATAAGAAGAAAGTAAAAACATCTGCAGGCTGTAGAGTGTGTCAAGTGTAACTGTGCATCACAGAAACAGATTTAAATAAAAATCCACCCAGGCAAACAGTAGTAAATTCATTAAGATATATTTCTTAATAGCGCTGCATCATTTTGAGTAAAAATCACATAATCCAAGAGCCAGTTCCTGTAAAAGTTAGAAGGGCCGTGATGTTTTTCTTCTTCTTTCAGTCGCTCCCTTTAGGGGTCGCCACAGTGGATCATATGCCTCCATCTCACCCTGTCCCTACCATCCTCTCCTGTCACATCAAGGGTGCATTTCAAAAGTACCCCTAACCGTTTTTCCTTGTCCTCGATGGGGGGAAAAAAAATCATTGATGTCAAGAGAAGAGGAAGGTGGGTAGTAGAATTCATAAGGACTTAGGAAAAGAGAAGAGCGGAACGTCCTTACACTTGTGTCCTTTAATAAACGTGACGGCGGATCTCCGCCGTGTTGAAACTACGACGTGCAGAAGATGGACAAAAAAACGTGCATCTTACTCCTCCTCTACGTGTTCTGACCCTTTTTGTTTTACATAAACGAGAACAACCTTCATTAGTAACTTTAAAGAAGGAACATCCGGGGCCAGATTTAACACCAGACTGTGGCAGCACTGGATTTACTTAAGAGGCACGGTGTCAGTTTTGTGACTGTAAACTTGGGGCAGGGGTATTTTTGCAGCTGCCCTTATAGCATAAGTAGTTGCAGTAGTTTCCCTTTCATGGGAAGAATAGTTAAAATCACGCAAACGCGATTTAGGCAACGTTTGTGGCACACAATTCTACTGCAAATTGCGCTAAATCTAATGCCTTAAAAACGCCTGTTTTTTGCCTGTTGTGCTTGGAGCAGAGCCCCACTTATTTCTGCTCCTTAGTGGTGCTGGTATTTTACATGAAACACAGCAGAAATTATCTGAATTTTTTTTCTTGCACAAAATTTGTCTCTATTGAACCTGTAACGAACCAAAGTAAATATCTATCAAAATGGAGCTATTAGTGGGATTGTGTTGGTATGGTAGATTAATGTCTGAATGTTGCACTGTGCATTTTATTTATTTATTTTATTTTGGGGGGGGGTAGAAACAGAGCCACGCCATCTACGCACCTGGCACAGCGGTAGTATTTTTCATTAACACCTGGAGGGCTCATGATCTGATAGTAATGTCTGGTGTTCTTCTACACATCGCACAGGTCAGCTGTTAAACACAGATTTGAGGTTTATAGGGTTGAATAGTTTGTAAGAACGCAGCTTCTCCTCTGGATAACTCCTGAGCTCCACCCAAGTCTCAATCCTTAGGACCTCACGCACAGCGATTTCTATCGGAAGAGTTATCCCTTATATCAAACACATATTGATTCTCCTTCAGCCTGCACTCATTTATCTGACTTGACTCGCTATTTTAAGAGACAGAGATGCCTAAACCTGAGTTCACTGTATTATTTAGGTTAGTAAACCCACATCACTCCTTCAGCAGCCCTATACTCTCTCCTTCACGCTCATCACTGAAATGAATTGATGGCGTCTTTGTAAATTAATTGGAGCAAACTCTTAGAGATTACAATAACTTGCCCAGCTCAGTAACTCTGTCCCATGGCCTATAAAATTAAATACATCTTATTTTCTTATATTTACCTGCTGGACAGTCCAGTCTAACTCCTTACCTTCTTGTTTAGGATTTACTTCGTCTTGCAACTGTATAAGTGAACAAGAAGCGGATTTTCTTACAGCAGTGTGATGTTGAGTTCAGCTGTGCGTTTAACAGTCTGTTGTTGAAAATTCAAAACATTTTCGCAGGTTATGGCATTTGGAGAACAGTTCTTATTATGGCCACCATGCATACTACTAGAAAAATAATCAATAAAAAGACTTTTTGTGTGTCCTAATATATTAAGATGAGTGAGATTTTCCCAAAAATTGCAAATGTATATTTAACTGAGTGACAACTTTTACTTTACTTTAAAAATTTTTTAAAGGGACCATGTGTTTATGTAATATTAACATAAATGTTACCATTTGATGCATTGTACCACAGTTAGCTTAAAGCTAATTTGCATCTGCAGTCCCTTAATCTATTTTAAACAACAAGGGATTTTTTTTAGCCACAAAATGGCACTAGGGCTCTAAAAACAAGCAGAAACCACGCATATTCTTTCAAATAAATATGAAAACTTGTGTCATACAAATATTGCCCCTGAAATATTTTACCTTATCGTTGAACAGGCTTCCAGTTCAGTTTTTCTTTAATTTGGCTGAAATTTAAACACGTTTACTTTTAACATGGCTTCATTGTCGTTGAAGAATTAAGTCCGTCCGGTATTGTAGTGTGCCACTAGAGGGCGCTAACCTAAAGCAGCAGATAGTATGGGAACAGCTCGGGAGAGGAGGCCATTCACTAGCCTGTTTTAGCTATACAGACCTAGCTACTGTTAGCTAGCCGGCGGCTAACCAGCGAGCTAAAACATCAGTTTGTCTTAATGTCGCTTGTCCTACCAAGTGATGGCAAGAGAACAGTGTTCACAAATCGAAGCTGGTGAGTGCCGACCGCGGCTTTAATTCGCGACTAAATATTTTGCATTTACACAGTTTGCAGTTGTGTGCCAGGTACTGAGCTAAGTAACCGAGTGCAGCCCAAAGCTGGCTAACGTTAGCTCGGCTACATTAGTTGGTACCAAGCTCAAATGCTTTTTTTCTTTTCAGAGCTGTATTACCTCATTGCCAGATTTCTTCAGTCTGGGCCGTGTAAAAAAGCCGCAAAGGTAACCCTCCACGAAAGCAAAATAACAGCTCGTACCGGTTAAAAATCGTCTAAATAAGTAGGTTTGCTAGCATCCGAGGCTAACTGTGTCTCTGTGTTGTTAGATCCTGATTGAGGAGCTGGAGGAGTATGAGGTAGGTTCAGCTGGACCTTTCTATGTTTATTCTCATGTGTGGTTTCCGTAATGCTGCCCATCGTGTGGCTTTCGGGGGCCAGCTTTTCAGTATTTTTTTGGTTGATGTTAGATAAAGGAGCGCGATTCCCTGCCGGGACGAGCTTCGCAATTGTGTGTCCTCTCTGATATCGTGTGTTTTAACTTTAGTTGGTCCCGCAACGATGGAGTTGGGACGGGAAGAAATACAAACGGACCTTCCAAGATTGGGTGAGTGTGAATAGTCATTATTAACTTTTTACTAAAATTTATGTTTTTATTTCGCTTTCAGTCGACAATCGGCTCCCCGCGGATGTCGATGTTTTAATTCAGTTACCCATCAAAAACAGTGTGTTTTCAATGTACTTATGTTTATTTTAATCCAGTTAAACGTGTATATTAGTGCAGGTCTGTTGATAAATAACTATATACAGGCTATGCTATTGTGTGGGCTAGTAGGCGGAGAATGGAGCTAAGGGCCGGTAGTGATAGGCTGAACCAGAACCAGAGGGCTGTCAGTCTTTTTTTGGAGCCAATGAAATCGCAGTTGCATTGGCGAGCGAACCGGAAGAATAGTAATAAACTTTTTTGATAGGTTGCACGTCTTTTTCCCCTCCTCTTTCTACCCGTTTCCCTGGATTGTTTTCCAACTATCTGCATGACAAAACCATGCAAAAATTATAATAATGAGCAGCTATAAACAGATCGAGAACAACGAAACAGTTGCGGCCTGGTTGTGTGTGATTTCACAGCTGTTTGAATTTGATCATTATCTTTTTTGTGAGTATCAAAACAAGCCAGCTAAATGTAATCCCCTTAAATTGCAGGAAGTCACATTGATATCCCCCCATTTGCAGTGTTAACCAGTGTATTAACATTATGCAGAACATTTTTACTTAAATCGTATTTTGCAGTCAGAGATTAAAAAAAGAAATTTTTTTTAATGAAAAATATAGTAGTCGCAAGCTTACAGATCTATCAGATTTACAACCCTATGTTCTATTTCAGTATCAGTCTCAATCATCCACTTCCAGTTGGTTTTAAGGATTGCGATACTGTCTAGAGTTCATTATATCAATTTTAAATGTTCTTTTAGCAGACAGAAAAATGCAACAGATGTGATTGTGTGCTGGATATTTTTATTAACATTTTTTATTTGTTGTATTGCTATGTAATAATCATCTGTGACTCATACAGGTGATGTTGAACCAGCACATTCCTGCAGACTATCTGCTCCATGTTTGTCAGCGGATAGGCCCGCTTATAGAGAAGGAGATCCCACCTAGTGTTCCTGGAGTCCAGACACTTCTGGGGCTGGGAAGGCAGTCCTTGCTTCGCACCACCAAAAGTGAGCATTTTCCTCCCATCCACCTGTTTGATTACTTTTTATTTATAGGCAGTCTGGTCATCTTACCAAATATGATTATGCTTTTTCCTATTAATGTTTTTTTGTTTTGTTTTGCTTGTGTGAACATAGTAGGTTATTCTTGCATTCACTGTTTAACCCATTGCCTTTGACATAGGTTGTAGCCACAAGGTATGTAGTGGCTCAGCTGTTGCTGCACTCCACAGAGGACGTCCGCCAGAACCTCCAGCCAGCAATGGACATTCTTTTAATGTTGGTGTGTGAACTGTTTTAAAATGAATTTTTACAACAAAATATCATTTATACCTTTTATTTTCACCTAGATCAGTGGCATAAAGTTTTCTATGGCAGTGTGTTGCCTCTACTAATTACTTTTATGTGTCTTACATCAAGTGTCCATCATGGGTGCTCGCCAGGCCACGGGCACAGCTCGTTTTGGCCAGGTCCTGCCGTCTTCCGCCTATCAACACATGAAGATACACAAACGTATCCTTGGCCACCTTTCTTCAGTCTACTGTGTGGCCTTCGACCGTACCGGTCGTCGAATATTTACGGTAAGAATTTCTTATTTCTGATTATTGCAACTTCCCTTTCTCTTATATCTTAGTGGTTGTGCTTCCAGGTGCCATATCATATCTAAGCTAACTACTGAACTGATCCAAAATATAAGATAGAGCTTCAGCCGAGGGTGGTTTTCCATGGAGCTGTCTTATTAATTTGTCACTGTTCAATTCTTTTTAGGGTTCTGACGATTGCCTGGTAAAAATCTGGGCCACAGATGACGGCCGGCTCCTGGCAACACTCCGCGGCCACTCAGCAGAGATCTGTGACATGGCTGTCAACCATGAGAACAGCCTTATTGCCTCTGCCAGCTGTGACAAAGTCATCAGAGTGTGGTGCCTACGCACCTGTGCGCCCATCACTGTGCTGCAGGCCCATGCTGCATCCATCACATCCATACAGGTGATACTTAAAAAAGTGTAGAATCTTTTTACAGGGCTGGACAACATTTGAAGTATCTAGTAAAACATGCAGAATTGACCACATCATACAGCCTAATTAAATGTTTGAAAGCAAATTTATCTACCTAATGCTTTCCTCTTATAGTGATCACTTTAATCCTGTGCTTGCTGCTACCTTGTTGTGTGAAATTCTGGCAACCAACACTGACTCTCCCTCCTAGTTTTGTCCGGCAGTCAGAGGAACAACACGATACCTGGCATCAACGGGTGCAGATGGCATGGTGTGTTTCTGGAAGTGGCACTCACTCACCATGAAATTTAAGTAAGTACTGAGGCATCTAATGGAGCATGTTGAGCATTGTTGGGGTTGTTTTTGTTTGTTTGTTTTTATGAAGACAGCCACAGAGCATGTTTGTTTGTTTTTTCTATTTCATTTTATAATTTTTTTCCCCCTCTCCCTCAGTGATCAACCAGTCAAGTTTGTAGAGCGTTCACGGCCAGGAGTGCAGGTCTCCACTTCTTCTTTCAGCAGTGGTAAGTGTATCTTTTGTTACTTATTCTCAACTGCTGTGTTTAGCAGAGTGAACACAGATCATTAACTACACAACTGTTATGTTTTTTTGACTTCTGTTGCTAAAAGTAAAGTAAAATCAGTTCCATCTCTTATTTTAGGTGAGCTTTTATTTTAGATGTTGCTTTTTTAAGATATTAACTTAACCAGGGCAAATTTCCACACACACTCATGTAAGAGAATGTCATTTGAGTGACAGAATAAGTGCAGTCTCATAGTTTGTTTTTTAAACGCTGTGGTGTGTTTGCAAAATGAAAAGGATTTCATCATTTGAAATAGTTGCCTGGGTAGATACATTTAACTAATATATACTATGACAGAACATTATGATAGGGATATTGCTGCAGACTGAAATGTGTTCTTCTGTTAATAGGTGGTATGTTCATGGCTACTGGTGGCACTGATCATATGATCAGGGTCTACTACCTTGGTGCTGATTCTCCTATGAAGGTTTCTGAGATGGATGCTCACACGGTAAGAAATGGTCACAGAAACAGTGGCTGCATCCTTCTTGGTCCACTCATTTGTGCTGTTTAAGCTTCAGTCACACAACTTGAATTCTTTTCTACTTTTTGTGCTATTAGGATAAAGTTGTAGTCGTCCAGTTTAGCAATAACAGTGACAGGTGAGTGTGTCTGATTAAAATCTGCACAGACTCCAAAGACGTTTGTGTGGTTTACAAGTGTGTGACAGCTATATGTGTATGTGTCCAGCCTAAGGTTTGTGAGTGGCAGTCGCGACGGCACAGTGAGGATTTGGCATTACCAGCAACAGGAGTGGAAGAGCATCACTTTAGACATGACTGCGAGGCTTCCAGGGTAAGAGAGAGAACACTGGTAGTGTGTCATGATGGCAGTTCTGCCGCTATTGTATTTCACGTCTGATGGGATGTGTCCCTTTAGGAGCACTGCTGCTACAGGGGACGACAAAGCCAAGCTGGTGGTGACCATGGTGGCCTGGGATCGCACTGACAGCACTGTAATCACAGCAGTGTCAAACTACCTGCTCAAAGTGTGGCATGCATCTACTGGACAGCTGCTGCACGTTTTGTCTGTGAGTAGCTAAACCCGGCATTTTCTGCCCCACCTCATTCAGTGTGAAATGGCAAATTAGCCTACTTAATTGTCTGTGCTGTCTCTCTGTACAAGGGCCATGATGATGAGGTGTTTGTGATGGAGGCTCATCCATTTGACTCCCGCATCATGTTATCTGCCGGCCACGACGGCAACATTTACATCTGGGACCTGACAAAAGGACTAAAGATTCGCAATTTCTTCAACATGGTAATTGATCTGCAGTGAGCGTCACCCACCAGTAATGTTTTGTTTTTCACCAACTTTCAGTTCATATTCATCAAATATTTGTTTTCAGATTGAGGGCCAAGGCCATGGTGCTATTTTTGACTGCAAGTTCTCAGCAGATGGGCAGTATTTTGCCTGCACTGACTCACACGGCCATTTGCTCATCTTTGGCTTTGGCTGCAGCAGACCATATGAGAAGGTAACTGCTGGCTGAATCTTGTTTACCCAAAATAATTACACCTATCATTTCCTCATTTTTAAAGGAACATTAAGAGTAAATATTTAGACGGCATAGTGAATTTGTGATTACACATTTAGTTGTTTAATCATAAGACTTGGTGTCATGCTGTGGCATGCTGATCTTGTTCCCCTCCAGATTCCTGACCAGATGTTCTTCCACACGGACTATCGCCCTCTTATCCGTGACTCTAATAACTATGTCCTGGATGAGCAGACCCAACAGGCACCACACCTCATGCCTCCACCCTTCCTTGTGGATGTTGATGGGAATCCCCATCCTCCTCACTACCAGCGCCTGGTGCCTGGACGGGAAAACTGCAAAGAAGAGCAGCTAATACCTCAGATGGGATACATGGCTAACAGTAGGAATCCTAGTCTACCATACTGAATAGATTCACATTTTAAACTTCAGAAAAGTGACTGATCGTGTTTGACACTTGATCTCTCTCTTTGTTACTTAGGTGATGGAGAGTTGGTTGAGCAGGTTCTTGGCCAGCAAACTGCAGAAAATGGAGAAAGCCTATTAGACAATCTCATCAGACAGTTGCAGAATGAACAAGATGAGCGGCAGAATGCAGAGCAGCAGGCAGAAGAGGAAGAAGGTACACTTTATTTTTTTATTAAGCATTTTCCCTTTTTTTTCTGTGTGATATACAGTATGTGTTTTGGCTCTTTCGGCATGCCTGTCTGAGAACTTCAATTTTTGCAACAGTGAACGTTAACGTTTTTTTCTAACTTCTTCCAAAATTGCCGTTTTTTCCTAACTAACCTATAATCATATTTTAAAAAACAAACATAATAACTCATAACTTATTTTCAGCTGATGATACAGCAGAGGTGGTGCCCTCCTCTCCAATTGTTGCACCTCGCAGAAGTGGGCAGGTGGATGGGGTGTGGCAAATGCAGCATAATGCCCTTCGCAGTCAGGTGGCCACTGAGAGGGATCTGTTGGCCTGGAGCCGTAGAGTGGTGGTCAATGAAGTCCCACAGGGGATATTCAGGTGAGGTATATGGAAGGAATTATGCTATTTTTAAGGAAATTACATCAAAAAGTTTCGATTTTAAGCAAGTAGATCTCTTTAATTAGTGTGCTTTTTTCTTCTTCTTTTTTTCTTTTTTTTTTTTAAAAGAGTTTCGGAGCAGTGCAGAAAAGCCAAAGGTGACATTGAATGCTCTCTGTACAATGCTGAGAGGAAGAAGAAACCAGCAACCTGTGCACCTAAGGTACACAATTTTCTGCAGCACTATTGTTGTTACAAGTCAGAAATCCCACATTTGCAAATGAATTCCTGATCTTTTCAATTCCCACCCAACTTTTGGGTTTCATAGAATGATCCGCTGTCTTCACGTCTGAGGTCCCTGCGGCCCACGAAGAAAACTCAGCAGCGCCATGCCTATCAGACCCGATCAGCTCAAATCCGCCGTCCTGGAACTAGGAGTAGAAACCCCAGCAACCGACGTAACTCTAACACCCAGATGGAGTCAGACAGTGATGGAGAAGTATGCTCCACCTTTCTAATCTACATATCTATCACCTGAACAATTTTGTTGCGAATGATTCTCAAAATTACTTATTTTATAATCACTTAGAAAACAGAAACAAATTCAGAAACAGATGCTATCTGTTAGCGATCACCGATTATACTGAAGGTGTTGGATGTATTTGTGTTAGCAGGCAGAAGAACAAGGGGTGCAAACCGATGCATCTTCAGATGGTGAAGCTCGGTGGCAGAGTGAAAGCAGCTCCAGGTAAATAACCACATTTGATTAAGCAGAATTTTCAAAATATACATCCATTCACCCGCCTAACGACACCCCGCTTTGATTCTCAGCGATTCCTCTAGTGAGTATTCTGATTGGACAGCTGATGCTGGGATCAACTTGCAGCCGCCGAAGCGACCTACCAGGAGACCAGTACATCCTCCAGATTACAGCAGCTCTGAGGAGGATGACGGAGGTAAAGAGGCCAAGGAGGCAAAGACGAGGGAAAAAGAGAAGAGGAAGAAGCCCAAGGAGACCAAACAGGTGAACTAACACAACCTGCAGCTCCAGTATTCACAGTAAAAGCATATCTTGGTGTTTGCTTGCAGTCACACAACATAGGAGTGACAGTACAAGTGTGTACTTACATATCTAATAAACCATATACAATCAGAAACCCACATCCTCTCTGGGTGGACTTGATGCGGAGGAGTGGCTGCCACCATCTTGGATTGTGGAGATCATCCCCCGCCGCTCTCCTTTTGTTCCACAAATGGGAGATGAAGTAAGGACTGTCACTCTTAAAGTCAAACAGAAAATATATATCAAATCACACTTTTAAAAAAAAAATCATGATTTTTCTTGCCTTCCTCCAGCTCATCTACTTCAAACAGGGCCATCAGGCTTACGTCCGGGCTGTTCGCAGAGCTAAGGCTTACAGCATCAACCCTCAGAAACAGCCGTGGAACAGACTCAACCTCAGGGTGAGACAGTTTTATATAATAGCATGTGCTGTGTACCAGCCCTGATGTGCTCCATTAGAGCACAGGCTGTTTAGAGAGTCTGAAAACAGCAGCCAATTTTTGTAACCACCTGAAAGTGGTAACCCAGTGGTCATGCTCACTTTGCACTGCGGTTAGACATGAGCAAAAATTGGCAGACCTCTAAGCTATCTGCAAAGCCTTTTTTCTTCTTCTAATTCCCCATAATCTATTGGTGTTTTTGTGAATGAAAACAACCTCAATCTAGATTTAAACACACAGTGTACAGAATACCACAATAATCCTTCTTTACAGGAGTTTGTCCAGTTGCATTGACCCTGAATCTTTCCTTTTCTCATCTGCCACTTCAGGATCAGGAATCTGTGAAAGTGGTTGGAATTAAGTATGAAGTGGGACCTCCTACGCTCTGCTGCTTAAAACTGGCTTTCTTGGACCCAGTCTCAGGGAAAATGACCAATGAGTCTTTCTCCTTAAAGTGAGTATGAGTGATAATCATATATTTAACATAATAAATAGCCATATATATTTGACTACTTTTTCATTCCCACACTCCTCAGGTATCATGACATGCCTGATGTCATAGATTTTCTGGTACTGCAGCAATTTTACAACGAGGCTAAAGAGCACAACTGGCAACCTGGTCAGTCACTTCCCAGCAATCTTGTTCCTGTATGTACTGCTCACGTAAAATTTTGAGGACTGTTCCTCACATCCGTTTGATGCTCTGTCCAGGTATGAGGTTCCGCAGCATCATTGATGATGCTTGGTGGTTCGGATCTGTGGAGGATCAAGAGCCCCTGCAGCCAGAGTATCCCGATAGCCTGTTTCAGTGCTATGCCGTAAAGTATGTCTGTGTCTGAGCAGTGTTCCCTGTATAAATCACATGCATTTATGCTGACCTCATTTCACCATCCTCACAGTGAAATCAGATAAGCATCTATAATCTCATTCACAGCATGATTTAGTGGCATATTAACACATTTGTTTCATCAGATGGGATAATTGTGAGCGGGAGAAAATGAGTCCCTGGGATATGGAGCCTATTCCTGAGGAAGGTTGGTGATATTTATTAAACGTGTATATTATTTTGAAATATGTTGATCTATTACGGAAGACAAAAGATGCAAAAAAAGTCAAACAGTTGCACAAAGTGAACAACACAATTGTACTTAATAAAACTGAAGCTGAATATAAATACTATATACTAGAGCCTTTCCACTGAAAAGGAACACATTTCATCTCATTCATCTAACAGTGGTTGTGAATTGGGGTTAGAACACACAACAAAAAATATTGTCTACCCTTCATTTCCATGGCCTTATTAGAATAATCATATAAATGACCAGAGTTCAGAAAATACATTATGCAGACATAATTGATTTGCATTTTCAAGTAAATATGGCACCACCCACTTATACTCTTTGCATATTGCTTTCTGCAGCAGTGTGTTTTCTATAGTTTATTATTCAGAGACATGTTAGTTTTAACAGGTGGCAGCCTAGACCATACATGGAGATTTGAAACCTCCCTAAAGGCCTTTTCAGATCACATTATTCTGACATTAAGTAGTCCATTGTAAATGACAGGCTCATATAAATGGTGATTTTTACATTGCTGTTATTTCTCTTTGGTCAGTGCAGATTTATTATCCCATTTTCTTTCAGTAGCAAAATGGTAACATGAAAAAAATCTCTTGTCATTTTAACGCTGTTTGTGTGTTTTTATTGCACTTGGTTTCCTGAATTTTAACCACAAGAATTCTTTATAGTCTACAGCATAACTTCTAGAAAGAAAAAAAAAAGTATTTTTCTGCTTTCTTTTTTCCCATGGGTTGAACAGTGTACTAACCGCTGTTTAATTTTCTGACACAGCTGCATTGCCAGAACAGGTTGGTGATGGGGTGGAGGTGGCAGAAGAGGAGCTGGAAGCTCTGCTCTACAAACCTCAGGAAGGTGAATGGGGGGCTCATACACGAGATGAAGAATGTGAGAGAGTCATCCATGGCATTGATCAGCTTGTGACGCTAGGTAGGCCCCCCAGTGGATTGATAGCAGCCTTGCGGCAGGTAAAATCTGACCTTGTTTAACTGACCTTTGCCATGTTTGATGTTATTTGTGTTTGTCCCCAGATGTAGCCAAGGCGTTCGCAACACCAGTTAACTTGCAGGACTACCCTCTGTACTGCACTGTAGTGGCTTACCCCACTGACCTCAGCACCATCCGCAAACGACTGGAGAACCACTTTTACAGGTGAAGCAGCATAAATAACTCGCTTTTAGCTCAGCTGTTACAAAGAAAAAGTTGTATTATTATAACCTTGGCGACGGTGGAGTCTGTTCCAAAAAGAACTTCAACATTGGCCATAACTCGAGAACAGTGTGACCTACGATGTTCAAATTCACACAATAGATGCATACTGTTCAAGCTAAACCCATCAAACTTCACACACTTGTTCAATGACTTGACTATGACAGCACTTTGACCCCCCCCCCCATTTCCCCATTACAAGTCCAAAAAAGCCAAGTGTTGGCCCCTGCTCAGTGATGCTCTAGTTCTTCACTATGAATTCAAAGTTCTGATGTGTCGACTTCTGAGTTTTAAGCACTGATGTGTTCCTCTGCTGCAGGCGGATCTCCGCATTAATGTGGGAGGTGCGTTACATTGAACACAATGCCCGCACTTTTAATGAACCTCAAAGCCCCATTGTAGCAGCTGCCAAGGTGGTAACAGATGTTCTCCTTCACTATATCGGGTAAGACCTGACTGAGTTTCTGCTCTATGAAATTCACTGATACTGATAGTAACCATGACGAAAAGTCCCTACACATGTTTCTGGTACTTTTATCTAGGGACCAAAGCTGCACAGACATCTTGGATCTGTACCGCAAACTAAAGTCTGAGGTCAGCAGTGAAGGAGAAGCTGAGGTGAGACTGCTAGGTGTTGCACAAGTGTTTGTGTTTAGTATTCTTATTCTGCTGACTGTAGGGTTTCACATTTTTATCCGTTGAGGTCATTAAAAAAATGATTTTGATTTTTCTTTAAATAGTAACAGAATTTTATGTGTTCCGGTGCAGATTGACTTGGATGTAGACTCTGACACTCCAGGAACATCTACAGGACATCGGGTAAAGACAGTAGTTGATCTTTGACAGGATTTTAAAATCCCCGGCTGTTGTCCCAGTCAGTGACCTTGATTTGTTTCTGATAGGGAGCCATTCCAAATTCTAAGAAGCGTGGTGTGGTTTTGGATGCGAAAGTCTGGCGAAGTCAATGCCGAGAGCTGCTGCGTCGAATGATAGCCTCCCGGGATTCACAACCTTTCAGGCAGCCTGTGGATCTCTTTGAGTATCCGGTAAAACAATCAGGATCGGTCTCCATTTGAAATAAGGCTGTAAATGCCACAAAACTTTGCTTACAGCTTAAGATAGCATTCAAAATGGATTCTGCAAGTGTAAAGCCTGTGTTCTTTAGCATTTCTACTCTATACTTTGTTTTTGTGCAGGACTATCGAGACATCATCGACACTCCCATGGATCTGGGTACAGTGTCAGAGACACTGGCAGCAGGCAACTATGAAAATCCGATGGAGTTTGCCAAAGACGTCCGCCTCATTTTCAGCAACTCTAAAGCATACACACCTAACAAGAAATCACAGGTGAGTAGCATCCCTGAGATATAAAAAAACATTCTGTAAAAGTACTGCCATTATAGCTGAAGGCTGAGAAAGTACTTGTTTAGTATTTATGTTTGACTTTCTTTTATTTCTAGATCTATACCATGACCCTCAGCTTGTCAGCCTTCTTTGAAAAACACATCATCTCCCTCATTTCCGACTACAAGTCTGCTATTCAGAATGAGCGGCGGGCTCGACAGCGTCTCACGTACAGGAACAGATTGCACAACGGAGGCAGCTCGCCACCTATTAGTCCATCCTCCAGGTACTGAGCCACATTCATAACCACACCATGTTATCAGATTATCTTTTGCATTTGGTCACCTCAAAGTGTGTCTGCAGCTTCTGAAAAGTGCTGACTATAAACTGCTTCAGAAAAAAAATTTTGTTTTCTCTTTAGTCTCGTTTCAAGGTGTCATGGTCGAAAAAAGTGTCTCAGAACTTTAACTTGAAGCTGCTAAAAGCTGCAAGCACCCTGTTGTTGTTTATAATTATTGTATTTTTTATAATTATTCTGAAGTGTTGCTTCTTTCTTCCTCCACACCCCCACCCCCTGTCCAGCCCTAAAGCGAAGCACAAGTCAGGGAAGGCGTCAAAGCCAAAAAAATCCCAGACCTCAACAAGGATTCGTTCTCAGAGATCACATCAAGGTACGACTGCACTGTTATGGCTTTCTGTGTTCTATAGACTTATTAGTTGTGTAGGATCATGCAGTGAAATGTTAGTATTAGAGTTGATAAAGTAGTAACTATTGCTGTGCTAAAACTGTCATGGCCTCAATTTGGTTATTATCTAATGAAAAGTGACAGAGGTTATTTGTATCAAAACATGTTTGTTTCCTGGTAGTCACAGCCTGACAGAAGTGTCATTTTTAGACTGACTTAAAGTGGCAATAAACATTTTTATTTAAACAACAGTACTGCATGGTGCGACCGAAAATTTGTATCGCTGTATTTTAGAAGTCTTGCAGTTTCATGGCATACCAGTTTTTGATTAGTATTAATTATTAATAAAACACTGGTGTATTTTTTTTTTTCATAATTGTGTCTTTATTTAGCTTTAAAGTGACTCATTTTTCAGGAGTGTCTAGAGTATAGAGACATGAAAGTCTTCATAAAGAGAAATAATAAAGTACAACACAAACAAAATAATCTCCTGTTAATAATCCACTTTTAACAAAAATGACATACTTGGAAGAAGGAGTCACTCAGAGGTTACAGATAATGATACTTTTTGTTTGCCTCTGTTGTTTTAAATTAAGTCGATATAAGGCTCCTTAGCATTGATCTTTCTGCAGCAAAGCTGGGAAGTGCAGCTTTGAAGCAAACTTTGTTTGGACTTTCTGTTCCAAACTTTTTGGCACAAATTATTCTGTCATCTGGGAAAACACCTGTTAGCATTGAGTAATGAGTTAAGCAAAAGTTGAAAGCACAGAAAAGAAGAATTGAAGCAAAACAAGTCCCTCCTTTTTTCTTTTTTTTTTTTTAAAAGCCAAAACCCCTCCAAACAGCAGGCCCAGCTCCTCTCTCGGTCAGAGGTTATCTGTTGCATCACTGATCTCGTCTTCATTCTCCCTCAGTCTTTACTGTTGTTGAAAGCAGCGACAGACCCCCTCTGATTTTTGGCAGTTATGCTAGCATTACAAATAATTTATGGTTCGCAAATTGTTTTCTGCCGTGATGTTTTCCCTGTTGAAGAGAGTTAATAATTGTCATTTCAAATCAAATTTTGCATCATATAACTGTGAGAAGGATACACAGTAAAGACAGGTCCCTTCTCAGCAGAGGTTCCTAGTGGCCAGTGAGATGTGACGCAGCACAGGAAAAGCCGGCCAAAGACTTAGACTGAGAATCACAGCTGTGCACAAAAACAGCCAAACAATGGTGCGATCAAAAACAACGACTTTCCAATGTTTGTTATCTTAACTTCACTGTGCAAATATCTCTCAGAACTCCCTGAAAATGTAGTTTATTGAACAGTTGCTGATGCATAAACTGCAAATAAACAGTGCTGTTTTGCTCCAAATCCTCATCCAGCAAACCTCAACTGTGAAAACCCACACTCAGCACAGCCATGCAAGCCTAGAGGTGCAACCTAACCAATCAAAATTCGTCCCCCTCAGTGATGCTGGCAATTTTTCCCGTCTTTAGCCTGTGACGATAATGCTGTGTGGATCGGGATCAATCCATGTAAACCTATCTGCATTTTTTAGTTCTAATCATTTAAGAACATTCTACAAGTGAGTGTTTATTTTTTACTAACCCAATAATTTAAAGAACAGACACAGTTTGACATCTTCAAGTCAACAAATCATAGAAAATTATATATATATATAAAGATATATTAGTTAAATTTGTACGTTAATCTAGAAGTTTTAAAATTCTAGGAAGCACAAAAAAGTAAAACATGAAAAATTTTGAAGCGTTCTGTTGAAACTACCAAACAAAAGATTTTTTAAAAATCTGTTTTCAGAGAAGCTGAAGAGAGAATGATAGAAACTGCAAAAATAAAAAAGAATTCCCCCCCACTTTAATTTTTTCTTGTTTTAAAAAAATTCCCCATTATAATCTGTCCATTTGGTCCATGACCACATGGCTATAGAACTCCAAGTCCTTTTCTCTCAGCTTTTGTAGTGCTAATTAGATAATATTGAGGTTAGTATCCCAACAAGAATAGAGTGTTGGGAGAAACCCAGTAAACCATATTCACTCCAAAAATCAGCAGCATTGTCATTTTGAGCATGCTAGCTAAACAGCCTTCCAGCGCCACAAGCGGCAGTAGACTCTTTGCATTATTTAGTGATGGTCTGACTTACCCCTGCTAAAACCTTCTATTATCTTCTAATGGGATTACAGTTGCTTTTGTGCTCTCAATTTTTTTTGATGGGTAATTGCACTGTGTTTTTGCTTTAGCTCAGCAAAGCAGTAGTGTAGCAGAGGAAGAAGACATCCAGCCTTCTTCCCCAAGTTCAGGGACGAGCGACGAGAGCAGAAATCAAGGACCACATCGGGTGACCCGCAGCCAAGCATTTCCAGTGAAGAAGTCAGGTATCACAAGCAGTAACCAAAAATAAAGCACAATTTTCCTTTTAGTGTGACAGTAAAGTTAGGGTGCAGAAATGGAACCATCACCCTCTTGTTTTTTATCAGGGCACCAGAATAATTTGCACCTAAGTAATGGCTCCAGACAGCGGCATGGCCAAGAAATGCTGCAGTCTGACGTTGATGAGGAGGCATCGGGATCCAATAGCTCTTCGTCAGAGTCATCCTCCACCTCATCATCGTCATCTTCCTCCTCATCGTCTGACAGTGAGAACAGCTCTGATTCTGAGATGGAAAAGTATGTGGAAGGAGGAGGAGATCACGACTACAGCAAAGCCCCCTGCCTGTCAGTACGCCTCTCAGCTAAGGGTAAGGTGGCGGCCTCAGGGAAGCGGAGACACAAAGGAGGAGAGGACATGGCACAGAGATCTAAACGAGCACGAGTGCAGCTGCCAGTAGAGGAGGAGGAAGATGAGGAGGAGGAGGAGGAGGCAGAGGATGAAGAAGAAGAAGAAGAAGAAGAAGAGGAGGAAGAGGAGGAGCAGCAGCAGCCACAACAAGTGGCTGTAAGACATGAAGAGGAGGAGGAAGAGGAGGAGGAGGAGGAGGAAGAGGAAGAGGAAGAAGAGGAGCCAGATGAGGAGGATGATAATAACAACTCTGAGGTGGAGAGAGGGGTGGCAGCTTCAGCATCAGCAGCAACAGCTAACAGTCAGAGAGGCAGCCAGTGTAAGTCTCGGCGGGTTAACACACGAAACCAGGGCCGCAGGACAGTTCGATACAGAGATGACTCAGAGGATGATGGCCATGGGTCGAAAGACGACCCTCTAAACCTTGGCATGTCCCGCTCAGGACGGGTACGCCGTATGACTGAGAAAGCCCGTGTCAGCCACCTTATGGGCTGGGGTCACTGACACGTCGCCCCTTTTCAAACCTCAATGAAAGAACTGTAAAACATGAGTAATACATCAGGGATTTTTTTCTTTTTATACCTGTCTCTGTGTGTGTGTGTGTGTGTGTGTGTGTGTGTGTGTGTGTGTGTGTGTATGTATGTGTGTATATATATATATATATATATATATATGATTTTAGCTGAGACTGCTTATGACTCAAACTGATAGCTGGTGCTCATAAAATGTTGCAATGGATTTTTCTTCCCTGGTCAACAGAGCTTCAGAGTTTAACATGGACCCTCTCCAACTGGATTAACTCACCTCGGCCTTACTGGTTCGCTGGAAGAGCCTTTACGACACGTCGCTGCTCTTCTCCTCCTCATCCTGTGGTTTGACGTCCAAAAACACTATCAAGTCTCCTTCTTCCCTCCAGCAACTTATTTTGCTTCTGGTCACCAAAGAAGGATGTGAAGATGCCAAAAAATGGTGCTTTTATATATATATATATATATATATATATATATATATATATATATATATATATATATATATATATAATTTTTTTTTTTTTTTATCTCAACTGAGTAAATCAGCAAAACTGTTGTGGTAGTGGTCACGAATTTAGTCATGTCCACAGGTGCAGTATCACTTAAGGTATCTGATGTCAACATTTGGGTACTTGGTCTTTTCTCACAACAGTCAACCTTTGTTTTCAGAGCAGACATCCAGCTGATTTTGCTCTGTGTAGTTTGGACTGGGGGTTAGCAATACTAGGAAGACGTGGGTAAAACAATGACATGTTCTCATCCCAGGGCATAAAATACTGCTGTTGTATCAGGTGCCACTGGCGTTGGATAGATATGGACAGAGTGTTCTGGGGTTAGTGTTGTCTTGATGCAGGGATTATGGGGTGCTTGATTTGCTTTTTTATTTGTTTGTTTTTTTTAAAAAGGGCAAACACTGTTGGATGCTGGAGCGTGAGTCACAAATTAGGAGACTGCATTTTGTGTCATGTTTGGGTGCTTCCCTTTGCATTTTGTTTCACTTTTTTACTTGCTGGTTAGATTTAGACACCAAAAACTGCGCGGTTAGGTTTAGAAAAAGGTTGTGCGACTTAAAAGATGTCGCTTCACAACATTACACCAGTTCTTTGAAAAACAAAGCTTAACTAGTGTGTTTAAACGCAGTGCCATGAGGTCCATAAGAAGCATATCTATCAGTTGGGAGTGGTAGTCTGGTTGCCGTAACCCAGTACATCACCACGCTGTCTCCAAAGGCCACCTTTTGTGTATCTTTGAGACACTGGTGGCTCTGACAGAACAGCAGTATTTGATGCCCAGGAATGGCAACAGATGCAGAATAGATTACCATAGTAATATCCCTCTTGATGTCCTTGGTCTGTGAATGTGACATGAAATGTCTTTTCCCAGATTTTTTTCTCTTTGGTTGTCTCTTCCTCAGTGTTTAGATAGACTTGGGTGCTGTTTTTAAGGGTAAAAGTGCTTTATTGTTTCTTTTGGGGGGTAAAGAAGCCACTGTTTTTAGTGCTGTTCTCTGAGTGATCAGACCTGTATCCATTCATGGTTGTTTCCCCGATAACTTCACTACCCAGCTTGTGCAAATGCAGAAGGGTCCCAGGCCAACTCTCTTCCACAGAAGTATTTATTTTTCCATTGCATTATACTTGGGTTACTTTATCTATTTTGTACTTTATTAGTAATGATGAAAAGAAAATATTTGCACATTTATCTCCTCCATGTGGCAGCTGAGTAATAAAGATATTAGAGAAATGAGATGAAACCTCATTTTTGTGTAAGAATGTTTGAACTGTGCCACCGGCACTTTCAATTCAGTCATTGTTTTCTTTTTCTTTTCTTTTTTTTTTAAAGTTTGAATGGCTTAATAGAGCATAAATAGAAATCTTTTTCAGCCTGTGCACTACTAAAGCGAAGGTCTCATCTGATTGTGCTTTCTTTTGGTTTGGGGCAGAAGAAGCACCCATAGAGCACTGTTAGTGTATTGTGCCATTTTCTTCTTTGTTTTTAACCACCTATAGCCTGATGGGTTTCTAACTTTGGGTAGATCAACTGCACACATGATGGCTTTCTCTATGACTTTATACAATCACTGTGTCTACTTTTTTGTTTTTTCATAACCTGTGATTCCTGATTTATCTGAACACAGCGGTGTCTGTCCTCGCAGAATGGACACATTCTTTTTGTTGCACCGATATTGTTTACCATGAATCTTGTGCAGTCCTTCAAGAGAAGGTGTGAAGTGACTTACATTCTCATTTCAACACTGGATGCTCTAATTCAAACACACCTTCTCATCCCTCTGTGTGTCACTGAGGGGAGAGGCAGGCCTCCGAGGTTATTTTATAGCTTGGTCAGTGACAGATTCTCAGAGATGAAACACACAAATCAGCATCTTCAGTCGGGTGCGCTGAGCAGCAGCATTAACTGGTGTCTTGAAATTCCTATGGCTGAGTGTGAGGCGACTATTCTTATTTTGATACAGTATTTTCATATTATAGGTGGCGCTTAGTCGTGCCTCAAAGCATCAGATTAGTTGACAAAGACAATAACATTCTCCCATAGGTTGAATAAGCTTAATGTCTTTTATATAATGTTTTGATTGTATGTTTTCTTTTTTAATAAAAAAGAAAATTAATTTCTCTTATAATTTTGTCAGATTTTTGTTTTTAGAAGATTTTCCGTGTCTGATATGTCCACACTAAGCCTGCACAAGCTTGAAGGGCTACTCGCCCAACACAGGGACTGAGTCATCTGTTGTCTTTATAATGGGTCGTAAACAGCCACCGAAGGCAGAGTTTCTGAATACTGGGACTGTTGACTGTGATGGTAGGCAGTCATAAACCTCACTGAACCATTTGCAACTGCCTAACTGCATTAATGCACTGAAAGCTGGGGTGAGTCAGACAAGGAACAAACAAGGTTGAGCTGTGACGCACTGTGCTCCGCCACACCTAGAAACTGCAGTAATGCTGGAGGATCATATGATTTCTAAGTATTCAATGCATAAAGAGAGAAAGGTCACTTTTGCTATAAGTGTGCCATGTAGCTGCAAAACAGAAAAGGCAACTTGTTATATCAAACATTCATTCCACAACTACATAATGTTACTTCTACACTCTTGTGATCCTCAAATGCTGATATCAAGTATTTAAAATGTGATAAAAGGCTTCATTTTTTTTCCATAGTGAAAACTACAGTCCCTGGGTGAGTGCACTATATACATGCCAGGAAGTGTGTTTCCCACTTGTGCTTCTCCAGGATTAAAAAGGTCATGATTTCATTCTATAAATACAGTATCAGAAGGTGGCAGAAAAAAAATGAGGAGGGGTAAAAAATGTAAGTGGCCTCCAGCTGTAAAACCATTCCTTTTTTGGGGGTTGTCTCATTGTTGCCCCTCTAGTGCACATGTTAATTTCATTAACATCAAAACAGCTGAATCTGTTAAACAATCCTCTCTGCTACTTAGCCGACCAGATCAATATCCCAGAAGTTTAACTGACTTGATGCTTACTCTGATTAAAAAGTGCTCATTTATTTATTTATTTTGAGCAGTGTATCATCCATCTACCTATTTTCTTAACCAAGTTTATCCAGTTCAGGGGTGTGGCGGGGCTGGAGCTTATCCCAAATGTCACTGGGCAAGAGCTGGGATACATCCTGGACTGGCTGTGGATTTAGAATCACCAGTTGACCTAACATGCAGTGCCTCTGTAGTGTAGTGGTTTACATATTTGCCCAACAAGTGAATGATCCCTGATTCAGTTCCGGGAGTTTGTGTCAGAAAGGGCATCTAGCGTTAAAAAAAAAAACATTCGGCACGACCAACTGTGGTGCCCCCTTGTGATTAACCTGAAAATGAAAATGAAGGAAGAACAACTCCACACAGAAAGACCACAGCCAGCTGGTGGAGTTGAACCCAGGGCCTTCAGCACCACACTCCCTAATTACACTAATAATTCTGATGAAGTCTATATACTGCAGACTGTGTTAGTGTTAAAGAGAACCAATAGATGCAGCAGGAAATAGGGCTATCACAGTATGAGATTTTCACTTCACAATAACAATTACCATGATCCAAAAAATAATATAATGATAATATTATCTCAATATCTAGAACATTTGGAAAAGAAAAAAGTAGCAGCGCTATCAGCCAAATCAGTCTATAGCTCTGTTTATTATGTACTGGCTTCTTTTGCTAAATACATTTAAACATCCAAATTCAAGTCCATGGAATGAAAGAGGCTGTATCGTAACTGTACTAAAGGATACAAATGGAACAATTACTCTTACAGTATTCTCATATTGCCCCACTGACACAATAACAATGGTTCTTTTAAAAATGTTACGATTATCATCAACACACGGTCAAATCTTTTCAAACTGCATTGTGTCACAGGGGCTATTACTGTTTTGGGCAAATTTGAAAAACAGGAATTAAAAAGAAAAACCTCAGTTTTATCTGAATATAGTCATAAAGCTGGCTAAAGTAAACCCGGAGGTTTATTCCAGCATTTAAAATTCGGGTAGTACAAGTCTCCAGACAAAGAGTGGTTGTGTTATATTTATTATCACAATAACACAACAATCTGAACAACTACATATCATAGCAGGGACATTTCTCTACTGGCATAACAGTTCCTTAAATATACACAACAAATCCAGAGTCTAAAGATAGATACAACCACTACATAGTGCACTACCGAGTGTTTTAGATGTGTTTGATACTTAGTTGGAGAATCACAAGCATATCCAATACCTTTATTACTTGACAACATCTAAGTGCATTTACATTGTGCTTCAGTCTCAGTGTGAATAGTCCACATATCCTAACCTGTGCTTAAATTGTCTTTTTTTTTCTTTTATTTTTTTTTTTAAATACTGAGTACATGTACTACGCATACACAGTGAACAAACACACAAAGACAGAAGTGCAATAACTGCTGGCTGCACTGTAGACGGCTTAAATAATTAAAATGAGCAGTAACATTTTTGCACACAATAGCAGGCACAACGCCGACACGACGTACATCTACTTCGTCCACTACAACAAACAGCTGTCAACACATTACACAAACACAAAGTCTATTCAGCCTGTCGACTGTGGGAAAGGGGATTCAACATGCTGCCATTTTTCAGCTTTTCTCCAAAAATTAAAAGCAAGACGGTCAAACCCTTAGTCACAAATCCATAAGGAAAATCCTCCTCTTTCCCTGACAAGGAATAGGAGAGTTTACTTCAAAAACGCAGGTAAATTTGAATCTTACATTGGTACAGATCCGAGTTCAGAATTTTACACTACGTCATAATGAATACCAACACACTAAAAAAACACACAACACCACATTCTAAGAACATAGCATCTGTCACTGAGCATGAGCAGAGGTTTGGTTTAATATTTCAAGGGACTGTAGAAAAATTATTAGGTGAGAAGAGAGCTCAGAAAATATTGTTCTGCCTTCCTTGTTGTTACCATTGTTAATATAGGTTTATATATAAATACTCTATGTGAAAATATAAGATTAAAGGACTCTGAAAAAATATTTTAGTTTTTAGCTTTTTTTGTATGGATGAGGTCTCATAAACCCAGCTCCAAAAAAAAAAAAAAAGTAAAAAAGCATCCAAACTTTTTCAGAATCGAGGTTATCCATGGAGTCCCACATTTTGTTCTTTAATTTCCATGACGGAATCCTCCTAAAGGGGTTAATAAAGTTTTATCTAATCTAATTTTAACAATTTTGGACGTTTCTGTATCGTCTCTGTTGTCCTTCTTTCGTATTCCTGTAGAGTAGGGAGTGCTCCGTTTGAAAAAGATACTATTATTAGTATTAGTATTTACATGAACTTATCAGGATTTAACAGCACTGGAATCAAAAATCTGTTGGTGTTTGCTTTGCTTTCATTGAGATTCTACTGTCAGTCAAATGTGATTAAGTCAGACCCTCAGTGAAACAATATTTTTGCCTGAGAAGATGTTCACTGTGTTACATTAGGGGATTATGGACTCAGCAATAATGGGGCCGAGACATATGCGAGTCTGCAGGTTCGTTACCAACCAAATCCATCTGTCATGCAGAGAAAACAGTTAAATGCCAACATTCTAGCCTTTTTTTGTTTGTTTTTGTGAAGTGTGAGACATTATCATGCCTGATATTCATTTATTGTGTGGATGTCCTAATTCACTCAAATTGGTCCTTTTTTTATGCCAATTGTGTAAACTGAAGCCAGCTTCAGAGTTTTTGTTTCATAGTTAGTATGATTTCTTCTCAAAACATTAGCCCTGATGCGTTCTTGTTTTTTCTAAGAATATGAATTACAATTACAGAAGACAAGTGTGTTTTCAGGGGCTTTGATGTGGAAGGTCTAGTTTTTTGTGTGTTTCTATAAAAGCCCCCTTATCAGCCCAATAATGTTTACACAGTCCCTAATGGTGCTAAAATTTTAAGCTCTTTAAAATGATTTTGTTTACAATCACAAACACAGAACTCGGCTACAAGATCATGAATATACCACAAGAGAGTTCGTCTAATATATTCGCTCAGTAAATGCGGTCCTATTCCTCAACAGTGAATACACAGATATTAGCCACGTGTTTGATTTTACTCTACGAAGGCTGATGATTTACAAAACAACTATATGGGAGTTTTAACCCTGAAGAAATTATTGTGACCCAAACTTTACCCAAACTAGGATTTCTGTTGCCAACAGGTGTTTTTGTATGTTAGAGAAATATATTGTCTAGCCATTAAGAAAGTATCACACTACAATGTGCTCATCACGAGATGATAACTGGTTTAGAGCTCCACCAAAACGCAGCTGAAACTGCCAGAAACAAAGTCCCTCAGATTCAATACGATCCTCTTCACAAGCTCTCTGAAAAGTGGGTTCCTAGCATTTCTTTCCTTTTTTCAAAAGTGTTCATCTTGAAAGGGTGACGTGCTTTGATTCCAGACCCCTTGCAGTTCTGACCTTTCATCGCATAAGCAGGAGGGATTTCAAAACATTAAACACCACTGCGCCGGTGGTTGTTTTTTGTTGCTAAAACTTGCATTTGTGCCTCTGCTTGCAGAGCACCATGCTGAAAGCAGCCTGCATGCCTCCCTGTTGGCATATCAACATTGCTACACCAGACCAGTCTGCATGTGGACATGTAACGGGTATGGGTGGTAGACGAGCGGTGGTTGGGCCTGAGTGATGAAGTAGCTGTTGTAAATGGGCTCTGTCATGTACGGAGCTGGCTGATAGAAACAGGTAACATTGGCTGTGTTGGGGATGGCGTTCTGTTCGCCCAGCACCCTCAGAGCCAGAACTGTGATCATATTGAGGGTCTGTCTCCTCTCGTGTCCCATCAAACACACCGTACTCTCGTCTATCACACGACGCAGGGTCATTAAATAGTCATATTTGCTCGTCTCCTCGCTGCCAATGAAATGGCATTGCAAGTAGGCCTCAATCTTCCGCTGCTGCTCGCTTACATCTGGAAAGTCGATGAAGAAACGGGAGCACATGTATCGCTCCAAGGACTTTATCTCTGTCTCGCTGGCTGGCCGGAAGTTCCTCACCAGTAGGTCGCTGTATTTTAGCAATCCTCCACCTCTGATCTCCTCTGGGTTGTGCGTGGCAATGAGGCGGTTTCGAAGGTGATCCATAGCCTGATCAAAGTCTCCATACATGCACTCAGCTTCGACAGTGATGGTGGGCTGCCCGGCTTCACCAAGCCATGTGCTTGGCCCACAGCTGTTTGGGGCAGTGTCTGCCAGCTCCAGTTTCTGCTCATCTACTTGAGGCTGTGAGGCTACACCTAATGCACATGAACTGCTTTGAGTCTTTGAATCAGGTGGCTCTTTTGGGTGTTTAGGCTTAACAGTTTGTTCTAAAGTTTCTCTGGAGCAAGTCCCATCCTGTGGTGTACTGACTGGACTGTATGTGGGAACTGTAAGGACATCTGTACCCTCTGAGTTCTCCGTTTTGGAGCTTGATGTATTTGAACTGTGAACCTGAGGACTATCCAGTGTGGGAGGTTTCGGCTGAAGTTGTTTTGGTATTTCTATGGGTGGAAACAGCTGTGTGGTAAGGTCTGACAGATCAGTTAGTAAAGACCATTTTTCAGGCTTACTAATCAACTTCCGTGACATTTTTCTCTGTAGTTTCGGTGAGGGGCAGTAGTCTGGCACAATATCCGGTGATGTGCTGCAAGATTTTTTTAGCTGGGGAGGGAAAGGAGAATTCAAGATTCGAATCTTGAAGATTTGGGGTAGAATCTGTCCTGCAGGTTACTGAGTCTACTTTTAAGTTTTCTTCACAATGAGCCACATCCTGTGGAGCCGACTTTTCAGTATTAGCTGTACATACTACAGGCTGGGAAGTTTGTGCCTCACGTAGTTCTTCATTGCTCTGTAACATTAAACATGCACGTGTCGTCAGAGGATCCTTGATATCTGTAAATAAGGTTTTAGGTGATGCAAGTAGAGGACAATCACTTTTAAACTGTCCTTTCTCTTCTTTGTTGTCTTCACACAGCTCAAACACAATTTCCTCCTCTGAATGTACATCCTCGATGCCCTCCACTTCCTCTTCCTCTTGCTGTAAGTTTATGTTCTCAGGTTCCAGCACCTGCTGCACCTCATGCTTTCCATCCACCTGCTCAACCCCTTCCTGTGGAAGTTCTTCCTCAAGCACAGAAACAGTTTCATCCTGGCATGTATTTTCTATGTTGGTTTCCACTGCAGAATCTTCTTTAATATGCTCTTCAACATTCTGAGGAGTGTTTGGTTTCTCTTGTCCTTTGTTTTCACTGTCGTTGTCTCCTTTAGAGGAAGGCCCAGCGTTCAGTGCCAACTTCCATTCTGCTTTTCTTTCATTCTCCCAGTAGGACTCAAGCATACGATCTAATATAATTTGGAAGGAATCCACACTGAACTCAAACTGTCTTCTAAGGGAACTAACAAATCGAAGACCTACGGTTTTAGCCCTGTTGTTAGAAAGTGAGATAAGGCTCCATTTGTCATGCTCATTGAAAACTTTCACCATCTTTTGCACATAGGCTTCCTTCATTGTCAGGCAGGTGATCTTCCGTCGGTTGACACCAGAAGGGAGAAGGTCTCGTAAGCTGCCCAGCACCACCTCCTTAATAACTTGAAAGTCTTCCTGCCTCGGAAGCTCCACTCCAAAAATGATGTCTAAGTCTTTGTAGCCGAGCCCGTTGTCTTTTATGAGGACATGGCTGGCAGTCATGCCATTGAGGCGAACATCTTTAACCTGAATGTTTCTTTCAACCAATCGGTCCTTCACAACACGAATGATGTCTTTCGCTCTCACCTGCAGTGTAGGAAAATTTCCTCGCCCATGGATAGGGATTACCTCAGTCAACACTTTGTCAAGAGCCCGAACTTGCTCCAGGGTCAGGTTGTGGAACCTCTTCTCTGTTTGAAGCTCCATGGTCTTCACCTGTGGAACAGAGTTTTGTGTCACATTACGGCGGCTAACATCTTACACTGGCTAGTGACCGCATTGAAAAGTAAAAGAGATTAGAAGACATAATATAATGTGAAATGTGTACTTTATCATTGATTAGCATAAGCCAGCAGCACTGAGGTGTTGTTCTCTGTGCAGCCCTTTACAACGGACCGTATGCATAGAAAGGTTTTATAGACTTGGCTTTTGCCCCTTTGTTTTCTTCTCCTCTGGAAAGTGTTGTATGTCCAAAATGCAGTCAAAATGAAGAAGTGTGCTAAAGGCTTTTGCCAGCCTCATTCCTCTCTGGTTGCAATATGTGCCAATTATTTATTTGCTGGATTTGAAATTCAGCAATTCAGCATTAGGGATAATGGGCAGCTCTGAGGACTGAGGATGTCTCAGTGATTAGCTTGCATAGTCTGCTGCCACTAGATGGCAACAGAATTATAACATATGGCAAAGTCAACTAAGTGGCATAGGGAGAGCTTAAACATAAGCCACTGATGACGCACTGTAACAAATTACATTTCCCATATTGTGCACAAGATAATCCAACAAGTTTATCTGCAAATAAAAATGTGCTCTTACAAGATTATGACTGAATGTGCTTGCCATAAAACTAGCTACTAATCAAATGCACAGAGCAAATTTGTAACATTGCTCCTACTTTACAATCCTTCCTACACCGAATTGGGGCATTCTTCCTCCCAGCCATGGGCACTACCGGCTGCTTCTCTCACACCATTTTACTTGTTGTTCACATGAGATATATATTCAGTGGTCACCAAGTTGAATTTCTTCCATGATTAGGTGTCCATCTGGTAGTTACAGGTGACTCACCTGTCTGTCATTTAGCAGTTGAGAGGTAATCATGGAAAAAATTCAACTTGGCGATTGCAGAACCTGGTTGGTCTGTAAAAGACAAGCTGGATTTGTCTATTTATAATGCAGGTATCTGAGGGAGTGACGAAATAAAGGTTGTCATGCATAATAAAACAGGGCTGTGGTTCCACACCAGCCTGGATAGTGTTGCTAATATACAGCATTGTGTAAATATTTCTGGTCTTTTAATGTCACAACAAATCCCATCTGAAATAGTTTTAGATAAACTCTTCAAATTAAGAAGGGGGCAAAGGGGAAATGAGTAAGAGGGGGAAAGGTGGTCTGCGTCATCATTAATGCACGCTGACTCACTGTGTACAGAGACAAATGTCAGAATTTAGCCTGTTAACAAACACACACACCACAGAAAAGAGCTTTACATTTAAGTGTGTATCTGCAGTAAAGAAATAGGTACTACCACCATTTATTTTTTTCTTTTCCTTTTTTTTTTTTTTTTAATTTAATCAAAATACAACTATTTCCTAAATCCTGGAGGGGTGAAGCTGCATCAACTTTCAGGTCAGATACACTTAAAATTAAAGTGCACTGTTCTTCATATAAGTTTCTTCTATTATAGCTCCTTATATTATTGTTATATTATTGTTTTGATAAAGATAAAAGAAAAGGGAATTGTTGAATTCTAACGTATTAAATAAAATGTGGGCATAGAGAAAAATACCCGTGTTACCTGTGTATATGTTTTAATCCAGTTAAACAATGAAAACTGAGACACAAACGGTGCCAGTTTCATTCACATAAAACTGCACTTAGTGAACTGTACTGTGCACAGCTTGTGGCCAGCCTTCTCCATCCACTATCCCGTGTTAGTATTTGACTGGTCATCAGTGCAAAATGCAGTCAATGGCAGCAACTCAGGGCACAGGGAAGCATGGCCCACAGCAGCCTCTAGTGAATCTCAGGGGTTACATCAGCTCGGTCCTGCAGCAGGACTGCTCCTCTGCCACTTGGCTTCTTTATAGATAAGACTATATGACTCATACAGCCACTGAATGAAGCATCACACGTTGGCTTCCCTGGATTGTTTCTCTGTGCGCAAAAACGACACAAAATGCACCACTTGTGGTGGCAGTGTGGCTGTGAAACTCATGAAATATTTAAGCAATAAAGCTTGTGAATGATTGAAGCACAGTCCAGTCTATATTATTGAGCGCATAGGTGGTCGTGATGTGGGGACATACATAGGCTGCTGGTGGACATTTTTGCTTGGATCAACAACATTTTGCTCTTTAATGATTCATCCACAAAGCAACGTGTTGTCCTCGGAACTTAAAATGTGTCCCAAATCAGTTCCAGATGTGACCAGCATCTGGATTTTCTGGTCCATTTATAGGATACTAGTTGACAAGTTGACAGACAGCCTAAGTAAATGAACAGGCCAATATTTTTTGGCTTAAAGTGAGCAATATGCTGAAGGAAGAGGGGACAGACCAGCGTTTCCTGCGTTCTGCCAGCAGAAGAGATAATTATACATTAAATATAAATTAAAAAAATAAAAACTCACCTGCTTCGTGATAGAAAGTAAAGCCAGAGCAGAGACAAAAGAAAAGAAAAAAACAGTGATGTATCCAACAGGTTTCTACGACCTCGTTGGAAAGGTTGATGCTGAAGTTATAACGCGGACAGTTTCCTTTCAGCTCAGGAGCCCTGTTTCCATGGCAATCAGGCGTCACGAAATTTACGGTAAATCACGACGCTCGGTGTCTTCCTAACTGCGAGTGACAACTGCTCAAGTTTGAAACAAAGCCCGAATTTGAGGGCTGTCCAAGCGCATCTCAAGTGTTTGCTAAAGTTTGACTTGTAACGGTAGAGCATACCTATATGTCAGCCTGAACTACCGGCGTGCCTCCGCACTGCCGAGCTGTTGCGGGGTGAACATCACATCAGACGGAGTGAGTCATCCTCTCTCCCAGCCGTGATCCACACCGTAAATCTAATCATTAATCAACCGCTTTCACCGCCCACCGCTACTCCGCCTCTGCAGCGCCGCGTCCGCTTCTATCAGTCGTCGGTCACACAGTCACTGTATTCAGGGTTTACTCGTAGAAAAAACTGCGGTGTTTTAACGTTTTTATTTTATTTTATTTTCATTCACATTTCGGAAAGGAGGGGGGCCGGGGGGGGGCGGTGTCACTGTGACGTTTGAATGGAATACCGTCCACGTAACGCTGACGTCGTTCATATTTTGATCAGACTTCAGGAAGTGCGGAAGAAGACGAAGCCCGAAACCTAAAAAGGGTGAAGTTTTATTGATAAGTTTTGTTATATTTAACAAAAAAGTTTTGGTAAGGATTTTATAGCGTAATTGTTGGATTTACGAAGAACCGCCTCAAGATGCCCAGCATGGAAAGTATCCTTTTAAACCGCGGTGAGAGAGACTTGGTGTAAGGTTAACACGGAGCTAAGCGAACCTAACACGGTGTTTTTCGACGAGACTGCTCAGATTAATGCGAAACGTTGGAAGCATGTTAGATATTGAAAAAAAACACAGGCAATTATTGAGTAACCTTAACGTTTTATCGTTTATATAGGCGTCTTATCTGGGCTGAAGGCCCTCAAAGCTTACGCTGCTAATGGCTGTAAATAAAACAATTGGCGCTTTTGAAGTTTGGGTGTTAGCTTGCACTCCGAGTAATAATAAAAGGAACAAGATGGATGTGTGCGTTTTATCCGGATATAACTGAACACAACGTTGCCGTGGTCTCCCAGGAGCTATACAAATATAGGCAAATTATTAGAAAAGTCCAAAAATACCTGTTATATAACCTGTGTCTGTCACAGCAGAACTCCTAAGAGGTTAAAAGAGTAAAATTAAATGTCAGATATTTTAAAATGTAAACTTTATCCAGAATGACATTGGGATTTTAAGGCCTGTACTAGGGGATTAAAATCCAATTCATATATATTAAATAGTATTTTTAATAAAGAGTAATCTTTATGATAATCCATTTGACTAGACTTAGTTACAATTCTTTGCAATCAAACATGTGGTAAACAGGATGATTTACAGCTAACTTGTCAGTGCTCTCTTGTGGACAGCCCATGCAATGATGATACTGTTTCAGTCTACTGGTGTAGCTCCACTTTATCTACGTACTCTTGCTAAGATTGGAAAATAGATACACAAACCCAGTGTTGGATCATAACTTGGGAAATCAAACTGTCTGAGCATCAGAAGAGAGCTCAGAGGTATGACCAATCTTTTTTTTTTTTTTGGTAGCATGTCTTAACATTCAGCGCCAAAATCATCTGATGATCTCAGACCTTTTTTATCTGAGGGTCATAGAGTTACACAAGCCTGATGTAGAATAGTTTGACTGAATTGCTACGTTTGCATTAAGATCTCCTGCTAAACTTTAGGCCTCAGAACTGGTTAAATGCACGCCCTGGCAATACAATTTTAATTTGCTCCTGTTCTTCTCGATATCAAGTTTCTGCTTGAAACATTTCTGCACATCTATGTCTGAGTGTATTTGTTGCTAGAGTGCTTAGACTCTAAAGGCTCCAAAAAAGGCTGCAGGTTTAGTTTTGTATTTTGTGGTCATTTTTTTTAAACTGGAAATTTAGTGAGATGCAGTTTTTTTTTAAATCTTTTTTTTTAACCTTCCAGCAGTGATTTATATACCTCAGATTAAAAAAGAAAATCAGATAACAGTGGTTTGTTTTACCCAGAATTAAAATCTTTGTTTCATTATGAACACTCTTTTACAGCAGTTATTTCAGGGTCTTTTACAACAGGGTTTGAGCTTAGGCCATGGAGAAATGAGAAGACATGATTTTACAGATTTAAACCATAAATGTAAAGACTTGCAGCTACTAGCAGAAATGATCAGGTTTGCTGGTTTTGTTTGGGCTTTGTTCTTCTTTAACTTGTTTTACCAGAACATCTCTTCAATCTAAAATTTGCTGCCAAAGAACTCCAAAGAAATTCCAAGAAATGTGACAAAGAGGAAAAACTAGAGAAGTCTAAAGTCAAGAAGGTAAGCAGCTCTGACTCTGAAGCCAGTCATCAGTTCATGAAAGACTGCTCAAGATTTTACTGAACCGCATTATTTTTTATGTCACCCCTAGGCCATCCAGAAAGGAAATATGGAAGTGGCGAGGATCCATGCTGAGAATGCCATCAGGCAGAAGAACCAGTCAGTGAACTTCCTGAGGATGAGCGCCCGGGTAGATGCAGTTGCGGCGAGGGTCCAGACTGCAGTCACAATGAACCAGGTGCACAGCATTCTGCTGTAGGCTTAGGAAGATCAGTTGGAGACTGAAGATAACCTTTCAGTCATACCTAAGCTTTGTTTGTGGGCGTTTTACTGATGTGGTGGTTTTCTATCTCAGGTCACAAAATCTATGGCTGGAGTGGTGAAAGGCATGGACGCCACTCTGAAGAGTATGAATCTGGAAAAGGTAGAGCAGCCTACATGTGAAATGTGATCTTTTTATCAATAAAGAACTGATTAAAACAACTTGCCAATGCTTGTTTTTAGATTTCAGCTCTCATGGATAAATTTGAACACCAGTTTGAGACTCTGGATGTTCAAACAGCCCAAATGGAGGATACCATGAGCAGCACAACAACTCTCACAACACCACAGGTGCCCTATGCTTCTTTATTCTTATATTTTTTCATGTTGTCAGACATTTAAAGGCTTGAAGCTTATACCTGCTGTGTCGTGTGTATTTCAGAATCAAGTGGAGTCGTTGCTGCATGAAATGGCTGATGAAGCAGGGTAACATTTTCAGTCTTTGCAAAATAATTAAATCACATTTACCATGTGACATGTTGTATTCATAGAGCTGTATGGATACAGCTGGTATCATTTATATAGTTTTATGCAGTATTATGAAAGCAAAGATATTTCATTTTAGTTTGAAACTGTACATTTTACATGTGCTTCTTGCTTAGGTTGGATCTGAACATGGAGCTCCCTCAAGGACAGACAGGATCAGTGGGTGCCAGCGTGGCCTCTGCAGAACAGGTACACGTGCTTTTAAGAGCATATTTGTTACTGCCACAGGGGTGCGAGTGCTTGCAGAATTGTAAATTGAATGTTTCTCATGTAGATGAAGCATAAAAGAAAGAAGCTCTGTTTGCATCCACCAAACAAAGACTGTCTCATCTTCATCCTCCTCATTCAGTGCCTCTTTTTTTTTTTTTCTGTCCCTCTCTTGTCCAAAGGATGAACTGTCTTCAAGACTCGCCAAACTCAGAGATCAGATGTGAAGAATGAATGCAGTCGAATGACGCTTGAACAGGACTCTGAAATTACCTGTACACTACCTGAATATAACTCTTCAACACCTTTTATCTACATCATGTCTTCTTTTGTTTTTACATCTCACATGTGTCTCCTTTGAGGGGCTGTTGTATCATTCTTGGCCCCTGTTGGTGATGTGTTTATGATAACATCACATTATTAAAATGGTGTATGTGGTATGAAAAATATATGTATTTCTTAAATGTATATATTTACCAATAAAGAGGAAGTAATTTAAGATTATTGTTAAGTATGTATACTTAAGAAGTCCATAAATGGGGGAAACATAGCGGTTGTTACCCTGTGTTTATAGGCTAATTTCATATAGTTGTGGTGGAATTATTAAAGTTTGAGGGGCTAGATTTCAGCCTTTGCTTGTGTCTCCATGATTGCAGACAGCATTTATGCATTTCTCTCTTCTTGAAATCAAGGTGTGGAACCCCCCCCCCCCCAGTTATTGGTGAACTGACTTCTTCTGTTTTTTATTATATTTTGTTTGTGTGAAGATCCTGCAAGATTACCCTGAGTTTTTGTCTGGTCATCTTCAGTATTCTTACTGATTGTTCGGAAAGGGGTTCAGAAAGTAAACAGTAATTAAACAATAAAATTTTATAATGCTCGTATCCCTTTTGCTTTTCAATTAAACCAATTCATCCTCTTCTTGTTAACTAAAAATATTTCATTTTGGAGTGAAATGCCTTTCAGAAAAATGTGTGGATTGTTTTGTATCTGTCAGGAGTGAAATCTGTCATTTATCAAAATAATAAAGGCATCGATTTGTAAATGATATATGCCATGTAGCTGCTGCAGAAGCTCATAGAAACCAAACATTAATATCCAGTATTAAACATTCAAAAGAAACCATTTTTTTGCCAGTAAAGAATACACAGGTCCATAATATGAATACGTAATGTAAAGGATGATGCCCATTATCTCAGGTGTTTGTGAAGTGCCTCTACTCGCTTTAGTGAGAGATTTACAAATGCAGATTTCCGCTTCTTGCCAGTCAAGTCTCTCATTTTCCTCTCAAAGAAGACAAGTGGTTGAAATGAGCTTTTCTGTCTGTTCTCCCTCTCGGCAGTCATTCTATTTCTGAATAATCAGCTGGACTGTATGCAGAGAGGATTAGAAGAAATCCAGCACTGTAGACCTTAAAATTGCTCTACAAGAAAAAAAACCCCTTCAGCTATTGAAAGATGTCATTTGCATAAGTTATCATATAGATATTTGCGTTACATTAATGTTTCTGTAGTTAATATCAGTATAAAGAAAAATTAGCCAGTTTATTTCATTCTTTCTTACACATTGTTGGTCAGTGCTGTGCTGCTGATGTGATTCTGACGCTACACTTTAACTCTTCGTTTGAAACATTTAAAATACTAGGGAGCAAATAACCAAATCCATTAAAGAAATCACAAATTAACGAGCACAGTTTATAGTGACATCGAACTCCAGTTCGTTAGCTACAACAAGAAACTGCAAATTTGCATTCTCAAAGTCGAAAATTTTCGATGAAAAAAAACAAAAAATACTGTATTGTTTTTGAAGTGTTGATTGTAGCTACAATGTTTTTTCTTTTCTTCATGTCTGTTCATCCATTTGAGCTGATAAAATACCCAGCAAAGAATACGAGCATTAAAGCCATAAGTAATACCTTTGTGAGTGTTTTCTCGTCACATTTTAACGCAAGAATATTTCAATCCTTGTTGTGGCTTGTTTTATTTTGAAATCCTCTGTGGCGTAATTGCTATCCTTTCTACCTTGACCCACGTGTGGCGTTTGAGCCTCTAGTGGCCAAGCTGGGGAACTGAAACATGTAAGTATGTTTGTAAATACAGATAGAAGCGGTTTTAGTGCGGGTTAGATCATTGTTAGATTATAAGAATGATAATAGTCAGAAACAAATTTCTCTGACAACTCTTTGGCCGCAAAGTCACGACAGATATGTTACCACGCAACATAATTAAACGCTAATTGTGATATTTACTGTGTTAGGTTTCAAAATAAAAACGTCTAAATTGACAATCTGTGAATTAAATATGTGACATTTCTGTAACCCAGGTGGCCAACCAGTCACAGGTCTTACTGTGGTCTCTGAAACATGTAGCTATGGGTTAACAGTAACACCCTTAGTTATTTATTTAAAATATTTTTATTTTATGTAGCACAGTCGCAAACCAGAAAATGTTTTGATTTTAATATTTAAAGATTAAACTCACTCATAAATTGTATTGGAGCCTCTCAATTTGAATATCCAATATCAAAACCAACAGGGACCCTTTCACCAGGGCTTATAAATTGTTTTTCCTTTCAGCTAATTGAAGTGTATTTTACCATTTTATTTATATTTTCCTTGGTTCAGCTTCCAGAGTCGCGATCTAAGATTGCAGCCCCGTCGTTATTCACGGTCGCAGCGTTGAACTTTAACCTAAAAGCGTCGGTGAGGGTTAAATCCGTCACGGCGCCTGTGAGACTAAACTCGGGGCCGAAAGCCCGCTAACTCATCATGTGACTTTTGGCGTACACAGGAAGCAGCTGATCCGGACTGCACTGCTGCTTCCATCGAGTAATGTTTATCAACTGTGGTCGTTTACACAAACGAAAACTACAGTCTAAAATTGCCTCAGTTCAAGAACTGGTCGACCCTTTCGGGTAAGCACATAACGCGGTGCTGAATTTCAGTGCAGATGTCCAGCCGTTTGTTTAAGCTAAGCTAGCCGAGCTGACATGGATCTAGAGTGTTTCGTGCTAGCTAAGTTAGCATTAGTTTAAGTGTTTATAACAGAGAAAGAAGTTTAAATAATTCCAGCAAGTTTATTTTAGATTTAAGTTTATTGAAGATAGGCAATAACTGAATATGTTTGATTTGTTCCCGTTTAAAGCGTTCAAACGGGTTATGATGATTTTTTTTTATTTTTATTTTTTGGTCCGCAGCCCAAAGAAAGGAAGAGGAGGACAGCTGCAGACACAGGCTGAAGTCATCTGATCTGCGGCTTACTCAGATACTCGACACTCGTGTTTGCTGAGGGGGATGTCAAGCACAGCAATGAAGAAAAAGGTAAAGCAAGGGCAGATAACTGACTCTTACAACATCACTGAGTATATTTTAGTCGTTTTGAGGTTCTGGGTGTCCCTTGATTTCAAGCATAAACTTCTAAAATCACAGCTTCTTCCATTTAATTCATTCTTTGAACTGATTGTGGACACAGTAACCCTTCCCACCATAATAATGAATCACAAGAGCGTGTGTGTGTGCTTTTCAGGTGTTACTGATGGGGAAAAGTGGGTCTGGAAAGACCAGTATGAGATCAATCATCTTTGCCAATTACATAGCTCGAGACACACGGCGCCTTGGAGCTACAAGTAAGAGCACTTTGGAGAACTGTCTTATATGAAGATGTGTTTTTAATGCTCAATGTTTCTTTATCTGCATTTATATAACTCTTCTAATCTTTTTTTTTTATTGATTCTAGTTGATGTGGAACACTCCCATGTACGGTTTCTTGGCAATCTGGTTCTAAACCTGTGGGACTGTGGAGGGTAATGCACATTTGCTCATTATTTGCCTTTTTTTTTTGTTTTTTTTTTGGACCAGCCTTGATAAGTCAGAGTAATTCCCCATTGTTAATCACTCATCTCTGCTTTTTAATCCACCAGACAGGACACATTCATGGAAAACTACTTCACCAGCCAGAGGGACAACATTTTCAGAAATGTAGAGGTTCTTATTTACATATTTGATGTTGAGAGCCGCGAGCTAGAGAAAGATATGCACTACTACCAGTCGTGTCTGGAAGCCATCCTACAGAACTCCCCTGATGCCAAAGTATTCTGCCTTGTGCACAAAATGGACCTAGTGCAGGAAGACCAGAGAGATTTGGTGAGCCTTGACTAACATTTTGTACATCATCAGTACTGCTGTTCTACTCTCGCCATTATGATACTGACTCTCTGGACTCCTTTTAAAAAGCAGTTAAAAACATTTTTATTTCATAATGAGGCCTTTTGTTGAGATTCTCATTGATTGTCACTGTTTAGTTTTCCTTTATTTTATTTTGTTCTCTGTATTCAGCTGTCAACTTTTCTGTCTTTACAGATCTTTAAAGAGCGTGAAGAAGATCTGAAGAGACTGTCCAGGCCTTTAGCTTGCACATGCTTCAGGACATCAATCTGGGATGAAACACTTTATAAGGTCTCAAATCTGTTTGGCTTGTTTTTTTTGTTAGTCTTTTTTGGTGACAGCTTATAAAGCTCAGACTTTAAGAAATATTTTTAACATTTCTTTACAGGCCTGGTCCAGCATAGTGTACCAGCTCATCCCAAACGTCCAGCAGCTGGAAACGAACCTGAGAAATTTTGCACAGATCATAGAGGCAGATGAAGTTCTTCTCTTTGAGAGAGCTACCTTCCTGGTGAGAGCGGCCGCTTCCTCTGCCACTGCAGTGTCTGGATAGAAAATATAGATATAGAAATGACAGCTGTTGTTGTTTTTGTAAATGCAGGTGATCTCCCACTATCAGTGCAAAGAGCAACGTGACGCTCACAGGTTTGAGAAGATCAGTAACATTATCAAACAGTTCAAACTCAGCTGTAGGTAAGTCCACTGCAGATGCATCACCTTCTCTCCAGATGCCATCAGCTGGAGTATTGTGGTTTTTAATTTTGTTTATTTTATTATTCCAGTAAACTTGCAGCATCCTTCCAAAGCATGGAAGTAAGGAACTCCAACTTTGCGGCCTTCATTGACGTCTTCACCTCCAACACTTATGTCATGGTCATCATGTCGGACCCCTCTATTCGTAAGCAGTGAAGATAACATTTCTGTTCAGCAAATGCAGTTATTAGAACAAAGCAGCATAATAATTACAACTCATGTCTTCTTTCTCCAGCATCTGCAGCCACTCTCATCAATATCCGTAATGCTAGGAAACACTTTGAGAAGTTGGAGCGGGTGGATGGACCAAAGCACAGCCTGCACATGCGAATGCGCTAGCCTGTGCATTTGTCCCAGTGGATATTCTCAGCCAATCAGTCCACAGACAGCATGCTGCAGTCTCCCTGCTCTGATTTCACACGAGCAGCCCTGCACCGTTTCCTCTGTATCTTCACATTCAATCACATTTATTACGGGAGAAATCATCTTTTCTTTTGCTCTAATTTCTACAAGAGGAGTGATAACAGTCTGTTGAAGAAAAAAGAAATTGTCCTAACTTGACACATTAAAGGAATGAATAGTAGTTTACTACACGGGAGGGGGGGGTACGTTTGCTGTCACACTTTGTCATATTTCAGTAGATTCATTCACTCCGTGCAGTGAATTGGGGATGTTCTCCATATGAGAAGCAGCAGATATTGTTTGATTTGATTTTTAAATGCAGTTTGTAAGCTGTTACAAACAATATAGTTCTATTCAGAAACATATTTGAAGTGTGTGTGTGTTTTGTTTTTTGTTTTTTCCTGCTTTTAATCTTTGACCTTTGCTCACTGCTTTTAGGAACACAAACATACGAATGCAGTGAACAGACATACATAAAGTGCATATTTATTTTCTTGAATAAGAAAATGTCCTGTTCAGAGATGATTCTTGCGGGTGCATTTCTCCATTGCAGTTCCATGAGGCCCACTTGACACTTGACACCAGTTATCTTGTACACATGACAACTGGTGCACCAGTTATGTGAGCTGACTGCAGTGGGTGAACAAATGGAGCAACATGTTATAACACACATGATTCATTTCTGTTCATTTAAGGCTATAGATACACTCACTGGTCACTTTATTAGGTACATCTTACTAGTACTGGGTTGGACCCCCTTTTTTCTTCAAAACTGCCTGAATTCTTCATGGTATAGATTTAACCAGATGCTGGAAACATTCCTCAGAGATGTTGATCCATATTGATAAGGTAGCATCACAGAATTGCTGCAGATTTGTCGGCTGCACATCCATGATGAGAATCTCCAGTTCTAGCGCATAACCAAAGGTGCTCTATTGGATTGAGAGCTGGTGACTGTGGAGGCCATTTAAATCGATTGTCATGTTCAAGAAACCAGCAGAGGTGGCAAAAGTACAGAGATTTTTTTTTACTTTAAGAAGTACAGAAACTTGTGTTAAAAATACTCTGGTAAAAGTTGAAGTACTGGTTCAACTTATTTACTCAAGTAAAAGTAAAAAAGTACAGACTGTGAAATGTAGTCAAAGAAAGAAAAGTAGCTCTTTAAAGGACATTTTTACCAGCTATTTTTGTGCAAAGCCGACTGAACCTAGTGCTATATTAATTAATAATAAAGTAATAACAGACATATAGACATGGGGATACAAACCTTTTTTTTTTAAGCTTTGGCTCCACACCTAAGACAATCCTGTCTAGCACCAACAATCAGTCACATTCAAAGTAACTTCAATAAACTTTCTTCCCCATTCTGATGTTCCGTTTGAATTCCAGCAGGTTGATTTGACCATGTATATATGCCTAAATGCACTGATTTGCTGCCATGCAGTTGGGCGATTAGCTATAAGCATTTCTGAGTAGCTGAACAAATATACCTAAAAAAGTGGCCAGTGAGTGTATGCTCCAAGAATAAACCCTTCATTTATTGCCAGCAAGTGAAGTTTGGTTTTGAGCTTTGCGTGGTTTACATGTTATTTGTTTCTCATCAGAGAGAAACACTTTTTTCATGCTGTAGATAGCAAGTAACTTGAGGTTTATTCATGTTACTTGATATCACCAACTCCTTCAGAGTCTGCAAAGGATACGGGCTATTACCTCTTGCCTCTTTATTGTAGCCAGATCTGATCTGGAGGCATTGTTCCAGCTGCGCTTATCGACAGTACTCATGTGGTCGAGTTGTATCCTGGAATGCAGAGCCTGAATAGCTGGAAAATCCCCAGTCTCTCCCCCCAGAGAGTGACTTTGCACAAAATAAATGGGAGCAAGTTATTGCATACTGTGGTAACAGCTTTATTTTAATGTAAGACTGTTATGCAAAGCTGATAGTAAGTAAAATTTGTAAAAACTTTAAGCTCAACAACAACTTTGTAATGCACCTACCTGAAACTGCATAATACTTTAGGGGCCATTTTTGCCACCAAAACAGCTTTGACCAGTATGGTCAAGGACACACGGTCAGACATTCAGATGCTTACAGTGGATCCTTTGGGTCCTGTGGGTTGTAATGTGGGACTTTGATGGATTGATGCTTAGCCAGAGCCCAGTTAGGATGTTATCAGCCTATTGAACATCCAATATTAGTGGTTATCAGCCCCATTCATATTGCTAGTAAGCACGCTCTTATCCCATCCATGATAACGTGAGATAAAAGAACAAAAATTATGCAGACATCTTGTGTTCGTGCAAAGAAGTGCAAAGTCATGTTATTGTTGTTTCCAAGTGTATTTTAACCGAAATTATGATGTTTTATGATGCCATATAACACTGAATTGAGATCTGAAGGGTTTGGACTCTGGGTTTGCTCTGTGGTAGCATGAACGCTCATGCTGACCACCACCAAACATTTACATGAATAACAGGACCCAAAGTTTCCCAGCAGGAGATTGCATTGTAAAAACCGACCACTGTTATACGATTCACCAGTTTTAAGTCACTTTCCTGAAAATGCTACATTACAAGAGCTACCACTAAGTTGGGAAGAAAAAGTCAAAAGAATGCTTTTAAAATCTTTCATGTCTCATTTAGATCTAACCTGGAAAATAAGGACACAAAAATATAATGACTGTAAGTGAACACAGCAAACCATCTCCGTGGACTCTTTCTTCCCCTTGAGGAGCAGCAAGAGATGATGTGTGCACACCCAGAGCATAAAACATAACATGCAGAGAGGGCTGAGTCTCCCGCTGGTGCAAGCAAACGCAAGATGTTTACAGGTGACCTAAAAACTGTAACAAACAGCAGCAGTTGTTTAGTTTGGAATCATTCCTTCAGTAGCATTTAAATAAATGTTTAATTTGCAGTTTTGAATTTATTCTTGCGTATTCTATCTTTTGTTTTGGTTTGATCCAGGAAGTAACTTTAAAGCTACGTTTAAACATTCATAGCAGGTCATAGCAGTGTGGTAAATGTTCTTTTTATCTTTATTAACAGGCAGACATCTCTTTACACTTGATAAACTGATAAAACATTGAGATAATACAAGTAAAAATAAAGAAAATGCATCATATAGTTTTCCTATACTCTTAATGAGTCATTCCTATTCCAGGAGGTATTGATCTAAAGTCTCCTTGGTGATCCATCTGTATGGGCAACAGTCCCAGAGTCATTTTCACTGACTGTCCCTGCCCCTTCATCCATGTCATCCACATTTCCCTCTGCACAGCAGTCTGTTTGATTTAGGAGACGCTCCAGCAGAGTGAGGCGCTGCTTCAGCCGCTGCTGAGTGTTCGTATATTCACTGAGTAGGCGGGCAAACCGAGTCTGAAGGATGTCCAAAGAGGATTCCAACCGTTCTACCTTATCCTCTGTGTCTTCCTTCTGTAGCCCACCACTCTCAGCATTCTCATCCAGAAGCCCCTCTTTCATCAGGATCTCCCGACCCCTTTCCTCTAACACAGTCTTTGCATCTGGATACTCGGTCACTGCCTCCATCAAGTCGTCCTTAGAGAGGCAGAAGAGGTCAGAGTATCCCAAGCTGCGAATGTTGGCTGTCCGACGATTTCCCATTTTACTGCCTTTTATATTCAAAATGCTGATTTCCCCAAAGCAGCTACCAGCTGTGAGAAGAGCATATTGCGTGACCCCATCATCAGCCACCACAGCCAGCTTCCCTTCTTTAATGATATACATCTCCTTGCCAATGTCCCCTTTTCTGCAGATGTAGTCACCTGGACTGAAGACCTGTGGGCGTAGTTTAAGCACAAGCTCCACCAGCAGTCCTGCCTCACAGTCTTGAAAAATACGTACTTTCTTCAGGGTCTCCAGGTGTACATTAATGGCAATCTCAGCCCGCAGTTTGTTTGGCAAATTCTTGAGCACTTCCTGCTCATCTACTGCTTTCTTGTTGGTCCAGAGGTAGTCAAACCATTTGATGACACGTGTCTCCAGTTCTCTGCTGACTTTGCGGAAATGCATATAGTGTTTGATGGCATCAATACGAGCTTGAAATTCAGCACGAGTGGCGTTCATGTTGGCAATCATAGAGCCAACATTTCCCACGATTGTAGCAAAGATCAACACCCCAACGAGAAAGTCAAAGACCACGAATAAGTACTCTTCATCTTGCACAGGTGCAGGCATATCTCCAATCGTGGTAAGGGTAAGAGTCGACCAGTACAGACAGTAGATATAACTCTGAGTCAAGGAGGAATACCCAGGTCTGGAGATGTTTGGGAACACCCATGTATCCGAGCCAAATCCCAAAGACTTAGATATAGCAAAGTAGATGCAGGCGTTCCAGTGAATGATAACCAGGATGTAAAGAATCAAATTGCAGATACGAAAGATGTTGGGGTAGTTGGTGCGTGTCTCTGTGCGGTCAAAGAATTCAAACATGCGTGGAAAGCGTAGCAGACGGTTAAACCTGAGCTGTGGTGTATGAATGCCTGTGGAGATGTACGCCAGGTCAGTGGGCAGGATGGACAGCAAGTCAAGTTTGAACTGTAATGTACGGATGTAGCTGTCTCTTAGTTTGGCATGGTCCTTTACCAGCAAACCTTGTTCCAGGAAACCTTAGAAAATTAGATAAAACACAATTTTAGTTGAACTCTGCTTAGCCTGTGAGAAAAAGCTAAATGGTGAATGAAAAAAAAGGCAAGTTTTTATCTTACTAACAGCTGAATTAAAAGACTCCAGAACCTCCAGTGTCTTTGAGCTCCGTGTTTCCTGAGTTGCCCAGTTTGATAAACCCAAGTGACAACCTCTAGGTCTGAAAAATGAAGCCAATGCCTAAAGACCCTTTCACAGAGGAAGTGGCAAATTTTAAATGTTGCTTTGTGTGTGCAGGACATTTTCATACACATTGATGGGTTTATGTCATCATGATGTAATAGGATGTGTTTATACCTTGTTCTCCTGCCAAAAAAACCCAATGAAAAACAGGTTAACCATTTTATCTAGTTGTATTTAGTTCTCTCAGTGGCACATAAATTGTTTTAGAATAGGTTCATCTCCCTTTTAATATTAATATTTAGTGGATATTGTAACTAAAATGTAGCATTTGTTTGCATTTAAGACCCATTTAGTGTAAATGCACTGAAGCAGCGAGTTGTGAATTGGATGGCTGAGAAACTGCACAGTGTAAGCAAACACTGAATCATTCAACATTGGGCTGAAAGTGACATGTGGTTTGTACCAATTTTCAACCAGACAAAAAAAAAACAAAACCTTATGGCATCAGTGTAATTTAAATATAAGAAGGCCAGAAGTTGTATTTTGAAATGGGTTACCTGTGCGGAGTCGAACACAGGTGTCTGTTATGTATACAGCGTCGGAGAGGTAATCCAGCACCAGCCAGCAGATGTAGTTGTCCACCTGCAGCTCGTCAAAACATGCCCTGTAAATGTATTTCAAAAGGATTTAGTGTTCTTGTCTAGGAAGTGAACAGTACACCATTCACCCATGTCTAGGGAGCAGCAGGGCCCCCACTGACTCACACACTGTGGTGTTATTACCTTGCAACAACAAGGAACCAGTTGTAGAGTACTGCCAGGGCGATAACAAATAACCAGCGGTAGTATGCGTTATCGGAGGGGGACACCACAAACAAATCCCACTTTTTCCTGTAAGTATAAGGAGACTGTGACACTCCACCAAAACTGACAGACATAAAAATAGCTTCACAATATAAGAACACAATAGCTATATCATTATTTTGTTTAACAGTTATGAGACAACTACTTATTTTTTTGTACATGTGCCATCTCTGAGGTAAGCAACAATGCCTTACTGTAAACCTATATTTCACTGAGCTGAATAATTAACTCTGGGTGTCTCTATCACTTAATAAGATATTTCAATTATTTATTTTTGCCATGAAGCACAAAGTGCCTTCCTGATTTGTTCCATTGTAACTCTGTTGTAATTACTGATATCAGTTAATGCTAAAATACACTTTCTTTAACCCTGTATGAAGGGCAGGTGTCCATATAGAGTATGTGCAGGTAATGCAAAGATAGCAAGCTACTGTTTCTGAACTCATGCATATAAATCAAGGTACATGGTAAAGGTTCAGGCTGGCACTCAGGCATACCTAAAGATTCCTTTGACATTGTTGCCATTGGCATCTGGTTGTGTGTTGCTAATGCGACTGGGGGCCGTTCTCAGCTCAGGCCCACGAAAGCGTTCCAGGAAAGAATCTGGCCGCTCCTCCTCCTCCAAGAGACTCCTGTGTGCCCATTCCCGCAGTCTCACCACCAGGTTCACCAGTCTGACACACACAAGGAAATTAACACCTCTGTCATAGCCTCGGTAAAAATTCAGATTAAGTTAGTTTTATCTTATCAGAATATGCAAACAGTGAAACAAACATTAAAACCTACATCTTTAGGGAGCTGTATATCTTAAAATCATGTTAAAATACCTCAGTCCAACCAACATTAATGCGGACTGAGCAAATTAGCTGGCACAGTTTCCTAACTGGCAAATTTTGTGTTTCTTTTTCTAACTGCACGACTGGAAAATCTCAACAAGGCTGAAAGAAAAAAAGACCATCGGAGGTCAGAGTCACTTCTAGTACATGGAGCATTTTCACCAGACAAATATAATGAATAAATTTTGAACTGATTCTTCCTGAAGCCAGTTACCTTCAGGAAAAAAAACAACAACAACAAAATAAAGCTCTTCCATAGTGATTTCTGCAAAGCCAGTCATCCTTTGCCACAAAAAATAATTCAGCAGTGTTATGTAATATGTAATAAGAGCTATACAATAATCTTTCAGCTCCTTAAATCAGTCTCCATAAATGAGCCCAATGCGCCACAGCTGGATCATCACAGTTTTACCTTGAGATGGCTCCAGCCCTTCGTAAAGAATTTCTGGAACTGCCTTCATGAGGGTCGAGAGCAGCGACTCTTTGTAGCTCCGAGGATGTGTCATCACAGACAGATGGCACCCTAGTAGGAAAAAGTGAAAACCCGCCTTCCTTAATTCAGTAAGAGAGCCTTTGTTTTGTGTGTCTGAAAGAAACCTCTGAGGGAAAACACCAAAAATACTCAGAAGTTCTTGTTACCTGCTGAGAATGCTCTCTGCTCTCCCGATTTCCTCCTCCAAGCTGGTCTTCACTGACAGATTGTGGGGAGACCGATCTCTCTCCGCAAGCTGGCCTGTCATCTTTAGATCTGACAGTATGGACAAACGCTAATATTAAAGACAAACTGGCAGCAGTGTAATCCACATTGTAGAGTGCTGTGTATGTTTTCCTGCTTCAGTTACACTGTGTGCAGGAGAGAAAAATGTTTATGGTGCATGTCACAGATAATAGTCAGGGGACTGGGGGGACGACTGGGACTGTGACAGACAGTCCCTAACCTGGCCCATCATACAGCAGGGGGTTGCTGTGATGACTTAAAAGAAATAAAAAGTGCAGTTTTACATTGATGCAGCAGTGCTTTAGATACCCAAAGTTTACTTCAACCATAAAAAGTTCCATTAAGGGTGCTGTGACACACTTTCTCCCAGCAGTACGGACAGATGATGAGGTGCTTAGATGACTGTTACCATTGTGTGACTAATTGGTGGGTCATTAATAAAAACACACACACACACACATATACACACAAAGCCATCCTGCATCTCTGCGGCTCAGTGAGGCAGTCAGCTGCTTTCCCTCAGGAGCCACATCGCTTAGGAAACCGGGGTGCTGAGAGAGCGCAAAGGGTGGCATGACATAACAGCAAGACGGCTGCTGAGGCCTCAAAGATTATTAATTCACCCATAAACTCATTCAGCTGCCAGTCCACACTTTTGTAGCTTTAGTAATCTGGATACAAGACTTTTTTCTATCCTACATGTGCAAATAAATATTAATTCAGCCTATTAAATACATTATGCAATGCAACTTTTTTCCGTAGTGCTTCACAGCAAATTGTAGATTATCATAACAATGTGTATGTCAAAAGAGAAAAGGAAGGGAAAAATAACATAAAAGGGCATTGTCCTACCTCTAGTTTCCTTGAATTAGTCCCAAAAAATAATTCACACAAAATTTCATAATTCACACAGTCACACCCAAAGCAGAGCTTCCACAGCCAGTCCATCCTTCGTAAGTCCTGCTCTCGCACCATTCTCGGTTGTGAGCCTCCTCTTGAAGAGCGCTCTCCTTACAAGCATGAGCACGTGCTCCACCGCATCCTCAGATGGGCTGAGTGCTGAGAAGGCAGGTAGGGGTGGGAGATGGAGGGTGTGGAAATCTTTTAAATGGTTGAAAGCCTTGATGTCAGCATTAGACTGAAGAGTATTCTGGGAAAACCTTGTTCTTCTTTTACTGCTCAGGAGAATTGTGAGAAACAGAACAAAGAATGCAGTCAGTTTCTCTCTATAAGCATTTGGATTCTGTCTGGCTGATGTTTTGAAAATTTCTTAACCTAATATGTTTTATATTTACTTGAGAGCTCATCAGCATGTGTAATGGATTCACAAATTGGCCTAATATAACACATCACAACATTTTTGGCACATATAAACATTTAAACTGGTTTATGCATGAGGAGATGATTCAGTTTCAATATTAATTTATGTGGCTCAAAGAGTTAAAAAAAAAGAAAGAAGAGAAAATAGAAACATAAATGAAATTGAAAAGAAAAACAATTTGTGTAGCAGAGCTTATGCTACGGTTTCTGCACTGATTATCCTGTTACATTACATTTAATAATCATAACTAATAACACACAATTACACACAGAAACAGACACAAAATATTGTTACACATATACATTAGATTGAGAATGAGATACAAAAAGTATAAACTTCAAAGCTAAAACATCAGGATAGCAACTGGTCCTCTTGTCTTTTTTCTTTACGGTGGGCTCTTTATGATTATTCAGTTTGAATATGAGATTTATACTAGCAATCTTCTGGTTAGGCTTTTCTAGCTGAAAACAATCAACAAGTCCAAACTTTCACTGTAGACACACTCTCTGCTGTAAATGGAGCTTGAAAACCCTGGTGATGAGGACCACAGGGGACTGTTTCCTAATCATGCAGCTTTCCGACAGCCTGGCAGTTTCTGCTTTAATCAGATCCTCAAAAAACATGCTAGGAGTGAAGCCCAGAGGATTTTACATCTGCCTAAGATTCAGGCCGGTGAACAGTGAACTGCAATCTGCCATTGCTATCTCTGTTGGACAGCAAGATTGTTGATGGACTGTGAAGAGACATCAGTAAATGCACAAACTGTAATGTTTTTTTTTTTTTTTTTACAGGGTGCTTTTTAAGCAGGTGGGGGATTTTATGATGAAAAAGGGGAAGAACATAAAGCATGGAGGCAGTAACAGAAGCTAAGATAAGAGGAAGGAGAAGCAGTAAAAAAAAGACCAAAAGGTAACTGATTGTAAAAGGGAAACTGGAAGAAGTTCCTCCTCATAGACTGGTTCAGGAAAGCTTGATTATGAGTCCAGATTAGTTTTGCATTGCATAGATCGAGATTATTGTTGTTCAGATTGTCTCATTGATTTATTACACATGTAAAAGGGATGGATATGGTCAGCAACAGTACATTTAAATGATGCTCAGTTGGCACTAAGGGTTCCAAGAAAATATCCCCCACACTATTACACCACCATCTGCCTGAGTTGCTGATACAAAGCAGAATGGATTGATTCTCTCATGGTGTTTACCCCAAATTCTGTCCCTACCATCTGAATGTTGCAGCAGAAATTGAGATTCATCAAACAGGCAACATTTTTCCAGTCTTCTGTTGTCCAGTTTTGGGAGCCTGTGAGAATTGTAACCTCAGTTTCCTGTTCTTAGCTGAAAGGAGTGGCACCTGGTGAGGTCTTCTGCTGCTGTAGCCCATCTGGTTCAAGGTTAGACATGTTGTACATTCAGAGATACTTGTCTTGGTTTATTAGGTATTTGCGTTAACAAGCAACTGAAAAAGTCTGCCCAATAAAGTATTTTTTAATAGGCCCTTGCAACACTGCATTCATCATTGTTATGCAGATGATACCCAGGTTTATTTATCGATGAAGCCAGATTATATAAATTAACTAGTTAAACTACAATCATGTAGTAAAGACATAAAGACCCGGATGATCTCTAATTTCCTGCTTCTCAATTCAGACAAAACTGAGGTTATTGTACTTGACCCTACAAATCTTAGAAACATGATGTCTAACCAGATACTTACTCTGGATGGCATTACCATTAATGGCCTCCAGTAAGGTAATGAGGATAATGTGAGGAATCTTGGAATAATTTTTGACCAGGACATGTCCTTCAATGCACATATTAAACAAATATGTAGGTCTGATTTCTTGCATTTGCACAATGTCTCTAAAATTAGAAACATCCTGTCTCAGCGTGATGCTGAAAAACTAGTTCATGCACTTATTACTTCTAGGCTAGACTACTGTAATTCATTATTATCAGTTGATCCAGAATGCCGCAGCTAGAGTACTTATAGGGACTTTAAAGAGAGCGCATATTTCTCCCATAATGGTTTCTCTTCATTGGCTCCATGTTAAATCCAGAACTGAATTTCATTTTTCCTAGGATACTTAAGAGTAGGATGGGAGGCAGAGCCTTCAACTTTCAGGCCCCTCTTCTGTGGAACCAGCTCCCAACTTGGATTGGGAGACAGACACCCTCTCTATTTTTAAGATGAGGCTCAAAACTTTCATTTTTTGATCAAGCTTAATAGCTAGGGCTGCATCAGACAACCCTGAAATCTCCCTTAATTATGCTGCAATAGCCCTAGGCTGCTGGGTGGCTTCCCATGATGCACTGTCTTTTTCACTCTTTATGTGTTTACACATCACTCTGCATTTAATCATTAGTCATTATTAATTTCTGGCTCTCTTCCACAGCATGTCTTTTGTCCTGTCTCCCTCCCCTCCCCCCTAAGCAGTTGCGGCAGATGGCTGACTCTCCCTGAAACTGGTTCTACTGGAGGGTTCCTCCAGTTAAAAGGGAGTTTTTCCTTCCCACTGTCACCAAGTGCTTGCTCATGCAAGGTTGTGATTGTTGGGGTTTCTTTCGAATACTGTAGGCTCTTTACCTTACAATATTAAAGTGCCTAAAGTGTTGTTGGTGCTTAAAAATAAAACATACAAGTTCTTTTTCAGGTCATATTTATTGTTGCATGTAAAGCCCTTAGTAATAGACATGAGCATGAGACCAAATACAATCTGGCCAATGTCATTGAGTATCATGAAGCTACCTGAAATGAAGTTGCCATTTATATTTGGTAACAGTGAATACAAAAGAAAGGGGAGAACTCAAAGCATGAGTGCAAGTTGTCTTCGAGACAAGAAGGCACAGCAGAAGCCAGGAGAATCCAGTCAGCCTGCTCTTCATCCAATGTAACAGATACTTAAAAAACACAAACAGAAACCCAACACAACAAAGACCAGAAACACCCAAAGAACAGCATTTACATCGCATAATGATCCCAACAAACAAATGACGAGTACAAGAATACATCACCATAGTCATTCCTATAATCTGACCTTATGGCTTCTGTATATGGATATGTAGACGTTTATGTTGCCAGTTATGGGATGCCAGTTAATGCCATGGTTTTACTTCAACAACTCAGAGGAAATGTGTTTGACATGTGCTTCATTTAAACACATTTCCTTGTTTTTCTCTCCCTTCCCAAACATTCACCAAGCATTTATTCATAACTATGGTATTTGGGAATGTGTTTTGGTTACTCAAGGCTATAATTTACTTATCAAGCTGAGTAAAAATATGTAAACCTTGCAACTGCAAATAGGCACACTCGCTTAAAAAAAAAACAAAAAAAAAAACAAACCCAGCATTCTTACACATTAAGAATTCTGCATACTGAAACTGTAAAGATGATGAAAGTCTTTAGAAAATTTAGTATTGCAGCTTCATTTTAAATAAAAAGGAAAGCACATTTTTCTTCAAAAAACACCTCTGTTAATCAGAAGAGGCAGGGATACATGCAAATGTATGATTCTGACACACAACCAAAAAAAATGAATTCCTTCAGATGGGGCAGCTCTCTCAAAATGCTAACGGCCTGTGGGTATGAGTAACTGTCACAATGATTCCAGCTAGTTAGACTCGTTTCAACCCCCGACCCATCAAGCAGGCAAAGACTGTCATCACCATTTTGGGTTTAACCTCCACCAGGTCTTCTGGGAGAGCGTAGACACGAGCTCCAATCTTCCTTGCCATTGAGATGGCATATCTAGGGAGGACACAGATATTGTAAGTTGTATAAAACTGGTCACCCCTACTTATCTATGTCAGAAAGCTGCTTCTCTTTCTTTTGGTCCTTACTTGGCATTCTCCTGTTTGTCGTCATCAGAGAGCTTGCCAGTTTTGATCAGATCATAGTCGATGCTGTTCGGCTGGATAGCATCAATGAGCTCCAGGACTGCCATACTGCTGCTGATTTCCTTGTCCTGATCACCGCATAACACACAGATTAGGGTTCCAACACACACAGGCCTACCTCGCAAATGAGATCTCACCCCTCCCCATCCAAACCACATGACTACATCTTTTTACACTGTTCCATTTGCTGATAAGGGCTGGTTTACATATGTACTGATTTCCAATTCTCCAATGCTGCTTTACCTTAAAACTTGAAATCCTGGCCGATTTTCCAGCCTCTGCCAATGTTTTGTTGACCCAGCGTACAATGATGTCATCGTTTACTTTGTCTCCATCACCAAGGTCCTCCAGTACATTCAGTGTATATCTGAAAGAGTGGATAGGTAGCATGGGAGTGAACAGAGAAATCCAGTTTTTAACTCACAGACAAAAGACAAAAACATCAGAGAAGAAACTTTAACTCTGGACCCTGCTATGGAAATGTAATCCCAAATATGAGGACTGCGCACACATGCCACTGTGTGTGGAGGTTGCCAACTACAACTATCAACTCTCCACACTGGAAACAGTTTAAGTAAATACAGTAAAGAGAGAGCACTATCACAATGAATCCAAAAGTGAGGATTGTCAGTTCAATACTATACAAGCTGATGAATTCCTTCATTATCCCTACCGGGTGATCACTGACGATACACCTGTGACCTGCCCTTACCTGCCATGAACAGCTGGTTAACACCGAGTGTATCACCTCTGAGACGTCTGATCAAACATATTTGGAATTACTCTAATTACGTGACCGTTTATCCTATCGGAAAAATTCAAATGGTTTCTGAAAGCTGAGAAATTGTGCTTCACACCCAACATATGGTTACTGTTGCTGAAAGTCTGTGAACAGCCAGACAGTTGAAGTACATTGTGTCCATGATGACATGGCGCTAAAGGGTTAAGCTACTTTCATTTGTCATTAATATGTCTTTAAGTGGACCTATTACACCATTTTCCTTATTTTCTATCATATCTGTACTTTGGTGGATGCCCACTTTGGTGGTTTCCACACTTTCACAACCACTTAGTAAGTAGCTGGCAAGTGTTAACAGACAAATCAGTGGCTTCCATATAAAGTACAGGCAACTGCAGTAATCTAGTAGCAATCAAAGCAATCATAAGGACATACTCATTTTCACAGCAGCTGCCAGTAACCTCCAGCAGCCACTCGCAACCAGTCATGGAATACTTTCCCGATGGTTGTCAGGTGGTTGCCAATTGGTCTCTAGGTCTGTGTGATTGTAAAAACAGATCTTTTGGAGACTAAGCGTTTAGTGTGCAGTTTGTGTTATGGTAGAAAGTGAACAATTCAGAACATTGTGAGTTATTTTATACACTGCTCAAAAAACTTAAAGGACCACTTTGAAAACACATCAGATCTCAATGAGGAAAAAAATCATGCTGGATATCTACGCAGAATGGACTGGGTAATGTGTCAGGAACCAAAGGATGCCACATCGTTTGATAGAAAGGAAAATTATCAACCTACAGAGGGCTGAATTCAAAGACACCCCAAAATCAAAGTGAAAATGGTACAGCAGGCTAGTCCACTTTGCTGAAATTTCATTGTACTAGCAACTTCATTGTAGTTTGTATGGCCCCCACGTGCTTGTTTGGATGCCTGACAACATCAGTGATCCTAATGAGACAACGGACGGTGTCCTGGGGAATCTCTTCACAGATCTGGACCAGGGAATCACTGAGCTCCTGGAAAGTCTGAAGTGGAACCTGATTATGTTAGATGGACTGAAACATAGAACGTCTCAGAGCTGTCCTATTGGATTCAGGTCAGGTGAGTGTGGGGCCCAATCAATGGTATCAGTTCCTTCATCCACCAGGAACTGCTGATGGGTTAAGGACCTTCTACAGCCCTGTCCAGCTCTGCTAGAGTAACTGCCTGTCTCCTGGAATGCCCTCCATGCACTTGAGACTGTGCTGGGATACACAGTAAACCTTCTGGCAATGCCACGTATTGATGTGCCATCCTGTGCAACCTCTGTAGGTATCGCATCATTGCTACCAATAGTGACACTGACCCTATTCAAATGCAAAACCAGTGGGGGAAAAAAAACAAAAAACAGAAAAGATGAGGAGGAAATAAAAAGTCAGCGGCCTCCACCTGTAGAACCATTCCTTTTTTGGGGGTTGTCTCATTGTTGCCCCTCTAGTGCACCTGTTATTAATCTCATTAAAACCAAAGCAGCTGAAACTGATTAACAACCCCCTCTTCTACTTAACTGACCAGATCAATGTCCCAGCAGTTTAACTGATTTGATGCTATACTCTGATTAAAAAGTGTTCCTTTAATTTTTTTTTAATCATTGTCTAAACATCACAGTAGATTGCTAATATAGCTAACATTTGCATTCTGACAGTCAGCTAGACACAGAGAATTTTTAGTCAGCCAAATAAATTTTGTTGGTGTATCTTTGTATGCTCAGCACACCGAGCTGTAAATCTTTTTCTTTTCATGTTAACTATAAAGGGGGAAACAAAAGAAAGAAGGAAGTTTCTATTTGATTCTGTTCCTGTTTTTATTTTCCTTTGTTTTTTACCTCCGCATCAGCTGCCACACCAGTGCCAGAGTCAAGGTAGGATTGCCATCATTCAGGTCCTGCCCGCCGATGCCAACAAGGGAGAACTTGGCTGTTTTGCCCAGTTCCACTGCATAGTTACAATTCTCCAGCTGGGAAATAAAATAAAACGGTTAGTAGGAGAAAACCTTCTTAAATTCAAAGGAATTAGATAATTAGATCTACCTTTTTCATGTTGGTTCCCAGTTTCGGGTATGGTGGCTTGTTGACCTTGTTGTTCCAGTCAACTGGCACTTTAATCTTCTCATAGAGCTGAAGGATGACCATGGCATCCTGTAGGTCTCTATAAGAATAGTGCACACTATGATTAATATTCACCAAGATTAAAAGAAGAATGCTAGATCCCACTGACACTTTTTTTCCAAATGCTAGGAATGAGATAAACTTGGAAGTACTTACGCATACAGATGATTCACATTTGGGTTCACTCCCAGGGAGTTCATCCAGTTTCGGAATGTCCTCTCTTCTCTCGTCTCACCTGCACAGGACAGCACAGAATTGTGAGTCTTAATGGACTTACTTGTGAATGTATGTAATTATTACAATGAACAATGAATATACAAAATCTGCATACTGACTAATGTATCCAGTAGGTACCAAAGCCAGGAGTGACTTGTTGTCTTATATCTATGCTACAATAAGCAAGTTAGTTATTTGTTAGCTATTTGTTCAGAACAGGTTTGTATGTAAATACAACCCATTTTGTCAACTAGATTCTTCCAAGTAGTGACAGATTTTTTTAATTTCCTTGATTTCTTCTCATTTTAGATTTCTGTCTGTTTTTTTCTAAATTAAAGAAAGTTTCTGAGTGTATAAAAGTTTTTTGTTGCTAATTTACCAATAAATAATGTTATAGAGAAATTCTACAGTTTTATAAGGTTTCATGGGCACTCAAGACCACTATAGGACATCTTCCTATATTTGATTATTTGATGATCTGAATTTTTCAGTATACCCACCTTCCAACAGTCCCCAGTCAATGTCCTCGTTCTCAGGTTTGGTCAGTGCTGGATATTTATTAAACAGATTGGCCACGAAGGCAAGATTGAGTTTGGGGTTTCCACTGACAACGTCAGTTGGGGTGACAAACTGCCGACAGCCGAGCCTGTCAGCCTGCTGCAGCATGGCGTCCGCCCTCTTGATGTCGTCTTTCTCCTGAACAACACACATCACACACATGCTCGGGTCAGAGGCCTGTACAGCTGCTGCCATGTGGTGGAGATGCTCAGCTGTGAGCTCTAACTGTCTTAGTGCTTACATTGATGCCTGCCATGTTGATGTCTATGCGTGGCTTATCTTCTTCTGTGCCTTTTGGAGAGATTTGATTCAGAAGGTGGAAATAGGCTCTTGAGTCCTGAATAAAAAAAAAAAACCAAACAAACATGATTTAGGTTCCTGCTATTGCACAAACAAGAAAATCCACACTAACTTTGGTCTCATTAAATGCAGCTGCACTCTGAGAAAGGTGAAGATAAACTTGATACAGCTTGAGAACCTGCTAAATGTTAAAATAATGAGCATTAATAAGATACCAAAGAACAAATGCAAAGGAGGTCAGAGGTTTTCTAAGTAGTAACAGCATAAGAAAACGCAAACACACACACAGGTGCACAACTGTATGCTTGCCTGCTTGATTTATGAAGTAGCCTTGTAGTGCCTGTGTAATAAAAGTTAACAAATGCTGTACATCTGACATAATGAGTGGTATTATTTAACTGAACTTCCTTTCTAAAATGCATGTTGCCAGAGAAACACTGTCTTTTCTTAATCCCCACATACACAGCTAAGCCTGAGATACTACCCACTCGTTCCTATTTCTGGAACAGCTAAGTGGATATTTGGGCGAGTATGTGCAAACACAAACATCTGCTACCTGTCCAGGTGGGCTGACAGACGTCTGTGTTAGTAGACATAGTTATTACTTTAGTGAAAAACAAGTCAAAATGGATTTTAAAAGCCCTGTAAAGAACCTTAAAAGCCACATTAAACCTATAATATTATGTCCTTAAGTTTTGTTTAGTGTCTCTATCTGCATCTACCATTTAAATACCCCAACTGGATTCACTGCCAGTGAGTAAACTCACTTTGATGTCAGAGCTGAAGTTGTTGATCTTTTTCTGACCAGCATTTTCCAGGTGAAAGTTTGCCCAGCGTAAAAGCAGTTCTTCTGGTGACAGCTTCATCAGGTCCTCCAGAGTTTCTCCATCTCTCAGCAATGCTGCCAGTGCTGATCAGGGGCATTAATCATCACTTAAGCTGCTTGAAAACAGACCAGGGAATAACAGAACTAAAACAACTGTCATTTAATGCTATGTACCTTCATTTCTGCTGAGCTCAATGTCAGCAAAGAGACCAATCTTGATGATTTGCCACAACAGACCCAACACCAAATGGGGCTTCCCTTCTTTCAGGTCTAATGCACCAATGTTCACCACATGGCACCCAATGGCTGAAGCGGAGTTCAGGGCCAGATTAAGATTCTCCTGTAATGTACAAATTAACAGATTTGTTTGGGTTTTTTTTGATTTTTTTAACAAAAAAGAAAAGAAAGAAAAGCTGACTGACTTGTATTGTAAAAGGTGTCAGCTTCTTCTTATTTATGGTCCTCTCATCAATCGTGTCAGGCACTGACAGGTTGATCTATTTTGCTGCGCAAAGAGTACAAAAAACCAAACATGAACTTTGATGATTGATGCTTGTTGTTAAAGGAGACCGAAATCCAAATGTGTATTGTTTGCAAAGCATTGGTGTTTGTAAACAATAAGGAACTCTTGGTAAATATTTAACTTTTGGAGCATCATGGTGGGAAAGTGGTTTAATAACATTTGAGTGCACAGTTTGAATAAATTTGTGACACTTTTTTCCCAACCATTTAGTCTGAATACTCAATACTGAGTACTCTCAAACAAATTCAAACATGTGATGTTTACCAAATTCTTGCTTTAAAATTGTGGTAAATACAACATAAACTTGATCTAATCCTATTTAACAATTACGAGCAAAATTACAGTACCATTAACATAATATTATGCTGAACCCCAATTAGCAGTGCTAGAAATATGTTTTGTTTGCTCACCAGAGTACGATACCATCTCCAACACATGTGAAGAGGGCGTCTGTGTTGGGATCCATTGGCAGAACATGCTGGCAGTCAGGGTCCTTTTCCAGAGCAGTGTTGATCCAGTTTACAAAGGCGTATCGCTCCTCCTCTGTAAGGACAAACACAGGCAGATTTAAAATCCAAACACCAACAAGATAATGTCACTGGCCTGCTTATAAGGACTAAGTTTACTAGGTCACATTGTCCAGTAGAGATTACTTCAGTGTTAAATGAAGCATCTGCAAATGAACTGCAGAAGGTACAAAGTCAACAGCTCATGACAAACATTGGCAGCAAATAGAAAGAGAAAACAGACAATCCCCATGAGGTCAGGACTCTCTATGACGTACCAGAGAATGAATGTTGTGTGCCTTCACTTGACAGCTCAGAGGTCCCTCCAATAGCCAGGATGCCTTCCTTTCTGTTGATGGCCTTGCGAAAAGACTTGGATATCTGGCCAGCCTTCAGTTCATCAACGATCTAAAATAATAGCAAAAAATGCTTAGAAATGCTAAAGGCTGAAGGTTATGGCATGTCTGTGCTGTATTTATAGACATTTTGATTTGTGATTGTGTTGTAGAAATTAACCAATTTATTGCAATGGCTATTCTTTAAAAAGTTCTAAAGACAAAAATATTTTTTTAAATTTCACTGCGCATCTATAATTACCAGAATTACATTCTTAAGTTCTTATGTTCAAGGTAGCTCTCCGCTAATATTTCAAAAGCACATCTGTTCAATAAAACATTTCTAACCAGTATTTAGAAAAACTGACTGAGAATTACAGACAAATAACTGACATTTCTGAAAGAACAGTCCTTCTGGATTACATTTGATCACACAGGTATATCAAATTGCTGTATATACATGCAAGCAAATCTACTGAGGAATCACTTTCAGATCAGCCACATATAATTTTATGATATGATGGTGATTTAATTTGTAATTCAATAATTTTTGTTATCGTAAATCATTTGTAAGGATTTTAATTTTCTTAATTTCAACTTTTTTGAAACACAATCAGCAGACTAATCAATGAATCTGAGTCAATGACTCAAACATTCTGTAATAAGCCATAGTTCTGTGCAAAAACCTCAACCATCTTCTCTCCTGTTACTGTTGCCTTTTTGTCTTTTGGGCTCCTGTGAGCCACCGCAGCAGCTCAGGTCATTTGGCAGACACAGGAGAGCTGCTGGAACTGCTCCTCACTGGCATGAAAACAAAAAGCCAACCTGCCAGCTACAAGGCTAAGAAGATATGGTGAGTATCTAGCTTAGTAGCTGAGGTTTTGGCAGCATCAAAGGGCTTTAAAAAATAGTGCTGATTAATAGAAAAGGTCCAGGGCTGCCTCAGGTTGATGGATTCATGATAGCAACTGGGTTAGAGTTCTGTAGTAACAGCTACAGAACTTATTGTCCTCCACATTAACACCCACATCAAAAAATCATTTAAAAATAATAAAGGGAGCAATATGTTGTGACCGTTCTTGCTCTGTAGTGTAGCTTATCAGTAAATCACAACATATGAATCGAGCTGCTTTGACAATATGCATTCAGTGGTAACACGTGAGATACTTCCTGCAGCTGGAGTTATCACTGTCTCATCATCAGTGACCTCGGCTCCGCAGCTGCTGGTGTGACCACAATGAGCTGCCGGGCAACTATTTAGCACAGCACTCTTTACATGCAGAAGGTCACAGGATGCTAGCTTGCATTTCCTATCGTAGCGTAGATAAAAGAAGCAACCACAACAAAACAATAGCAATATTTTCAATCAGTTCTGCACATTCTGTTTCATCCTTCTCACAAAAAAAAAAAATCACATATATGCGTATATAATAACTTCTTATCAACACATGAATGATGCTGGATTGCAGAGCCCAGCTTTGCAGTGTCATAAAAAACCTAATCGGTTAGTAGATATTTGGACTAAGCATGAACCCCCCCCCCCCGCAAAAAACTCAATTTTTTGACTGATTAGGTACGCAAGCTGTACAATAAGCTGCTCCCGCAAGTGACTGACTCCTCATTTCTTCAACTTACTTCACTTTGATGCCACCACTTCCACATTCCACGTTTGTGCATTTGTGGCAATGTAGAGGCTTTTCAGCTTTGCGGTTCATGCAGCTGCTATCAGATAGAGCAGGGGTGGCCAACTCCAGGCCATGAGAGCCGGTGTCCTGCAGGTTTTAAGATGTGTTCCTGATCCAACACACCTGAATCACATATAGAAGTCATTAGCAGGACTTTGGAGAACTTGACTGCATACTGAGGAGGTAATTCAGCCATTTGATGCAGGTGTGTTGGATCAGGGACACATCTAAAAGCTGTAGGACACCGGCTCTCGAGGCCTGGAGTTGGCCACCCCTGAGATAGAGACACAAATTTACAGGAAAAAACCCCCCACTTGGAATAGAAGGTGAAAACTCATCAGGCTTGCTGATAACGTACCGAGGTAAACTCTGTAAAGTTTAGTTTTTCATCGTTGTCCGTATCGAGTTTCTGGATGAGCTCTCGAAGCCTGAATCCTGGTAGGGGATGGCCAATCTCTTTAAGAAGGTCGCCAAGCTCTTGTTTACTGATATTCCCATCTCCATTCTTATCTATAGAAACACAGGAAGAACCATTGGATATAGTAAAACTAGCCGTAACAACAGTGACAATTACAATAATAATAATAAGAATTCAACATTTTCATCTTTTGGCATCCAAAATTGTCAAAACCAAGTTTGAAAGAAAAAAAAAAAAAGATGTCACACAGAAGGTACATTTACAAGAAAAACTCTTAACAAACCACAAACATTATATAAATATGTTATTAACAACATACTTACTAACATGGTTTTTACTCACCAAAATTGTCAAATATCTGTCTCATCTCCTCCCTTTCTTCCTGTGTTAGCTTTGCAGACATTTTTCTGAGATTGACCTGAGGTGGTCAGTCAGAGAAAGGTGTGACTGTGGAGAGAGCAGAGCCAGCAGTGGCGTCTCAAAACAACGTGAGGCAAACAGCACCTTTATCACTTCCCCCAAAACTCACCCAGACTGCTGCAACCTGCTGTGTAGTCAACCAGCATTCAACGCACAGCTGAAAAGTGAACCTTTCATTTTCTGCCAGGTCTAAAAATAGCTTCAATTACCTGTCTCCCTCACAATGATCACAGCCACTGTTTGCATTTTCCCTTTTCCTTAATCAAAGCCACTTCCTGTTTTATTCCTGTTAACAAGTTTTATTGTACAGCAGCAAGCCCATACTGTAATCCCAGTCTATCCCAGCTTCATAGGGCGAAAGGCAGGGTACACCCTTGTACAGGTTGCTACCTTGACGCAGGGCTAACACAGAGATCATTTATTACTAATCTTGATAAGTTTAAATGTATTTAAATGAAAGCTGGCTGTTCTAACACCGTATTTCTGTTTACCTGCACACTCCCAAATCCCACTCAAAAGAACTGGTCAATACAACTTAGGCAACAAATGGAAATTGGAACGGAATGTACAACTTAACCCTTGTCTACAGTTTCTGCACATTCAATCCCACAGCTGTTTCATAGAGATTAAAAAATAACACAACACTGAGTGACAGAACAATGTGAAGAGAGTGTGGTGTGCTGATATGTCAGTCACCAGCTCAAACCCACCCAGTATAAGATAAATGTTTGTGAGCTGGCATGGCATGGGCAAGGCCAGATGGAAATCTGTTTAAACAGCCAGAGCAAATGAAACATGACCCGTCAGGTTCATCTGGTTCAAAGGTTAACGACTCAAGTCACGCATTGACTATGAGTCAGTGAGAATCAGTCTTGAGAGCTACTCTGGTTGACAAAAACCACCGTGTTCCTATCCTCCTCTGAAGCAAAGGAAATATCGGGGGGGGAAATGCACTGAAAATAAGGAATTTCTGTCAGCACCCCCTTCCTGTTCAGTAGCTGCAAAGGAATGCAGGAGGCCTGGACCGATTGAGCTCCACTTACAGAGAGGTGAGCGCTCTCCAAGGCTAGACTGGTATAATGGCATTCCTCTCTAACACGAGGGTTGAGAAAACAAAATGTGGTTAACAAAAAGGATCAAAGATTTTTCCAGATAGAGAAGTGTTCCCTTTTCCCGACTTAAAACTACAGATGTGTGATTATCACAGCGTATAAATCCAGGGCAAGGCTAACATCTGGTTTCCCCAACAAAATGTAAAAATAGAAGAGGGAATTGGAATTTGTGCCTTAACTTCTTGGAGAAAATCGAGCCATCTATTCTCTTTGCACCCTCAGCAGCATCTTGGCTAAGCAGCTAACAGCAAAGCAGACAGCGAACCAAAGTCCACTATCTTTGCCTCTGCTTTAATGAATGCAACTAATAATAGTCATGAAAGGTGACTCAACAGTAGCCACAAGGCGTCAGAGATGTGATTCAGTTCCCATGAAACTATAAATATAAAACAAAGCAACAAACTAAAAAGGCATGGCCCTACAAAAACAAGTATGACTTGTCCAATAAAGTCTTTCAGACAAAATAAATCACTTTTTTTTTTATACATACTTTAGAAAACTAGGTGACAGTGAGGGATTTGCCACTTTAATGAGTCACAACACAAACTGAAATCATTTTAAACGACTTACCATAAATCAGAGAGAAGAGTGTTTTCCTTCAGCAAAGTAACCCTAAATCAGGGCGAGCACAAACTCCTGACTAAACTATTAGGAAAATGCCGATTCCAGCACGGCTATATTTAACTTTTCTCCAAAAGGATGTGAAATGTGGCTGGTTAAGTCAGGCCTGCTGCAAATAAGTGCCCACAAACATTACCTCACTTGCTCAGTTGTCACACCCTCGGCAGAGGCGGAGTGACAACAGAAGAAGGGTTTAAGTACATGGAGAAAGGGCACAGATGGCAATGGACAAATGTGAGACATATCACTGGTGGTGCAGAAGAATAGAGGGCTTGTAATCACCATCGCAAAGCATGGCTATAAATTTTGTGTTACACTAGAGAGTGAGTTCAGAGTGGCTGGTTTCCAAAGACAGTTGCACTCTTTGACAGCTGGTTGGTGTGTGTGTGTATAGAAGCAAAAAAATTCATGTGCTTTTACATTGAAAGCAACATCAACCTCCTAAATGGATGTTTGTCTAAAAGCACATCAATACCTCTGATAGAGCACAATATTAAGAGGTTAGTGTTTGGCTACGGTATAAAGAGGGTGACAGATGAGTGCCATAGCTATACTTTCAACTAATTAAAATAAAATTTAAAAAAACAGACGAACAAATATTGGGTAGAAGTATCCCAAAATGAAAGATCTGGTAGCTCCAGCTGAAACTGAGATGGACTGAAACAAATGTTCATGTGTATAGTCAGTCATCTGAGTCATGTGATATCTAGCAGTAGCAAAACAAGCATAACTGAACATGTTTTGTAGGCTTTAAGACATTTTACCCCCTCTGGTCAAGAAGCTCTCTTGGCTCCTAGCTCATTTTACAGCCGAATCTCTCTCACACACTCTCTCACACACACACACACACACTTACTTCCCTGCAGAAGCTTTAATTGTTGAGCCAAAAACAGCACATTGATGCCATTTACAATCGCCTTTGATGGCTCTTTCACTCAATTTGAAGCCAAGGGCTGCTCCCAGATGGCTGAATTAAATGTGCAGAGCTGACACACCCCGCTCCGCCAATGTTTCATCCACAGTTACGTGGGAAATGGGAGGGACACAAATAGATTGGGCACCCTTCCCAAATGTGGTCAAGTTCAATAAGCACACACCCAATGCAGTCTGCAAGAACATGAACGTTTACTCAGTCACAATCTCCTGCAGATGTGAAGCTAACTGACTCATGAGCACCAAGCCAATCTGTAGGGCCAGCCCTTTATTTCCTGTTCAGGCTGCTGGAATAAGATAAGCACAGCGGTACTGGCAGGTAAGGAGGAGGTGATGACAACAAATTGTTTGTGGCGTTTACTCGACTTTGACATCATGTACAGCTGCGTATGTAACACCCGGGGCTGGCCATTTAAAAAGCCAGGGCACATGGTGAATCATCATGGAGACATTCAAATGAAATGACAGCAGGCACCTAGTCTTCATAGAAGCTCCTCTCTATAGTACACCAGTGTTAACCAAATGAAAGGATGTGCTTTCAGTAAATGATAAAGGAAGTCAAAAAGCCTTGTGCTAGCAAATGGTTAATACAGGAATCATACAGAGGTGCTACTGAATCAGCTGGGTTAATTTGTTTCTGCTACAGGTAAGCAGTCACACCTAAATCTATGTTATTACTCAACAAAAGCAGTGCATACCATTAGACATGGCACACTCACAGTACTACAAAGGCACAGTAACTGTAAAAATGCCACAGATATTGTGTCTGATTGCTTTAAAAACCACATAAGAATGGAAAAAATTGACTTGTTGCATTATTATTCTTTGTTGCATTCACTGTAATATTAATTGTGATTTATTTAGAAGACCACAATGACTCAATGATCACAGTAGTGCAGTTTCTATTTTTTTTAAAGAGGGACCTATTTTAATGTTCAGCAACATCTACCAGAAATTGCAGTTTAAAAAAAAAGAGTCTCTAAATGAAAAGAAGTGGTGCCAAACAGTAACTTGATCACGTTTTCTAAGTTGCAAAACAAGTGACCATTCCCGTATATCCTGAAAGTGCAAAAAAAAAAGAAGAAAAAAAAAGTGGGGAAACCTGTTCATTCATACAGGAGTGAACCAGGCTGGAAGCATAATGTAGCTTAGCCGCACCACCCGTCCACCTTCTCGACTGTCTTCTTTGAGAGATAGCATTGTGTGCATGTACTGTCTGTATTTAAAAAGGACCTACAGACCTACGGCTCTCTTACAGTTCCATAACATGAACAAGGAAAAATGACATTTTACCTCAGCTATTTTGTGAAGCATAGTGTACATACCAGTACATTCATGGACAATCTGACCACACCAGTCAGGTTACAGTTAAAACGACATCCAGCATTCCTCTTTCCCACAAAGGAAATGCAATCATCACATTCTCTGCTGCTGACACAACAAACACAGCCAACAATGTATGCCTCATCTTTATGAATTAAACATCTCTATCCTGTATCCTTGTATCCCACCGTACAAGCAAAACAAGATTTTAACCAAGGCCAGGACCTGCACTGCCGAGTGCCTGTTTTCACAATGCACTTAATGTTACAAGTCACAACACTAATGAAGTTAAAATACGGGTCTCTCAGACATTATCAGTCGGCCTTGTTGTTCAGCCGTGTTCTAACAGTGATCCAGGATTGGAATACCAGATGTAAGTGAGTGCTGCAGCTCCAGATGGGCTCCAGGAAAAATCTGGTAAATCGTTCAAGGCAGTAAACAAGTTTACATAGACCACTGTTCAACACACACAGAGACACAAAAAAGCCACTGTGTGCATAAACAAGCTGTCTTATTTTTGTGTGGAAACATTCACCAAGCTTACAAGCACATGGAGAGAAAGACCATATGAGAACAATGACTTTTCAAAGATCAGCTATGAAAACTCTTGCACAGTGAGTGCAAAAGCCTCACAGACCTTTCGTGGCACAGAGTCGGGGGAGGCACATCTTTGCAGAAAATAACACAAAAATATACAATTAAACATTCAGCAGAGTAAACATTAAGGTCACACATACCAGACCTGGCAAAAGATCTGTTACACTAGACTTGTTTAAAGACTCTTTGAGTTATTGTGTTCAGATATGTGTCATTTATGTGTTAACTTGTGCAGCCTGAAGATTAAAAATAAAGCTTTTAAAGAAATATTGAAGTCTCCACCTACACTTCCTCCGGTGAAAGGTGGCGTGCTGAGGGACCAAACCTGGTTTTGTCTAACCGGACTTTTCCTGTAGGATTTTACATATTCAAAAATATGGAGACAGCCTATATCATAAGCAATAAAAATAGGTTAACCGCTTTGCTTACAAGCACATAGGCACACAATGAAACGAGTGCATATGCTGTATTGTTTTATCTTTGAGTAGCAGCTACTTTTTCCAAAAGTTATATGATCATAATTTGTTAGTGAAGGGGTGCATTATTTCACCAATTTATCACTTATTCAGATCCGAGGGGATGAACAGGCTACACTCAAAGTGTAGCTAGAGCTAGCCGGCTAGCGACAAACATGCAAGTTTTATAGGCAGGAAACTACCCTTGTTTACTCCTGCAAATCCATCCCTATAACCAGAGGATAACGGCTATCACAGAGAGGAAAGATTACGACAAATGATGGTGTTTTGATAAGCAAAACTGAGACAAACTCTCGCTGTAAGTAGATGGTGGTCTAGAAGTAGTGAGGAAATTGGTACTTACTGTTGGTGCGCCTTAAATTCCAGACAGCGTCCAGTCTGCAGTCCTGCCTCCTCCACGTAGAGACAAAAGTAGACGACAGGAATGCTCGCCCGCCCTGCGCTGACGTCACCTAATGTGAATATGGAGGGTTACTAATGCCAAAAATTTAAATTCAACTAAAACATATTGAAGCATCTTAAAGTAGAAGTAATTTTCTTTTAAATTTGACTTATTTTATCAATTATATAAATAATTTTTAATATACATATAATATATTGTATGTGCTTTATTCTAACCTACATATGATATGCATGTATAAATGTGTATATATATTTAGCTATGTTTTCAGTTGAAAATATAGTTTAGCTACTCTTGTAATGTTTTCTACTTTATTATGCTTTCCCTTTATGTTTAAATTTTATTTTTTGTATTTTAATTTACTTTCATTTGCTGTTATTATATGTATAGCACTGATAAATTTACAAGCAGAATCCATAATTCATAATAGACAAATAATGGGATAAACTGTTGACCTCGCAATTGAAAAGGCTCATGGTCTGTTGTCTAAACCACTGCCAGTGGCATGGTTTTCCAAGTCATTGTTAATACTGTAATTTAATGTGATGTTTTCACAATGAAATGACAGATGAAACACTAAAAATTTGTTCCATCCTTGGGGTGCCAGGGTGGCTCAGAGCGTAAGCAGGTGACCATGTATGCCATGTGGCCCGTTGCTCTTTACTGCATGCCTTCCCCATTTCTCCTCCCGCTTTCCTGTCTCTCTCCACTGTGAAAAGCTGTCACTAAAGCTGTGAAAAGGCCAAAAAATATCTTTTAAAAAAATGTGTTCCATCCTTAACTTTTTCCCTCTTTGGATGCCTACTAGGGGTAACCCTTGTGTCTCTTCTGAACTGAGCGGTTTCTGTCATATTTCAGGCCTGCTTCCAGAATAAAGTGACTGGGTGTTCATTGGAGGACAGTGAGGGTGATCTCTGCCTATACAACTCACTAGGGATACCTCTGAAAAAACCTGGAACCTGTTCTAATGGTTGTTAAACCACGTGTTTATCGATATATATACCGAGTTGTCAAAACGTATCATTATGGGTACGGGGGAGGTTGTCAAATGTCGTCTTTATGGGGGAAAGAGTTAAAAATGGATTGCTACTGAAGAGAGTGGAGAAAAAATTTGATTCAGGCACCATATTTAACAGTGCCTGAATTGTTTCAGAAAAATTTAAAGTGATATGAAATTTAAGTTATCTTCTTGCTTTATTCTTTGTCTTTGTTTTACCTGTTGTCTTGAGGTGGAAGTGAATCACTGAAACCGATGTGATTGAATTAGAAATGGATGTGCTCTGCAATTTCAAAAGAATGCAGAGCATGCAGGGGTGTAACAAGGGAGGGTGGGGGCACTAGGCCGCTGGCATTTTACAGTACTAAATAGACATTTACAGACTGATAGAGTACTTTGAATAAAAATAAAGAAAACAACATGTAAATGTTATTTCATTTACATGTTAAATAACAAGAAATACAGTGTTGAAGGAAATGGGTGCATCAAAAGTTTATGGCTCTGTAGCTGACTTAAAAAATGAAAGTTGAGTTCTAAAATGGTCATGTGAGCCCATGATATGATTTTCTAACTCAAAATGTGTGTGTGTGTGTGCATATATATATATATATATATATATATATGTGTGTGTGTGTGTGTGTGTGTGTGTGTGTAAGAGACAAAAATGGGTGGAAGCAGTTAAAGCCTCTTAAGAATAGATATTCTTGTTTGTGCTCTGTTTAATTGATGTCAGCCTCGCAATAAACAAATTGAATTTTAGATAAACACAATTTGAGAAGTCATTTTTGCCAGGTGTACTTGGGCTGCCCCTTGTTCTGTTTTAAAGCTAAAATAGATTGCAGGGCTTTGGCTAGGCATTCTGTGGTAAGACACAGCAGCGGTGTTTACTAGCCCAACGTTGAAAAAGTAGCTTTGTGGGAACAGCCACAGACAATACAGATTTGATATTTTATACTGTCGCTCAGGCTGTTGTTGGAAAACTGAAGAACATGAGCTGGAGTGTAGTTTAAAAATGCTGAAAAGTGGCCTGCTGAGATTACGACTCAACCACTCAGTTAAATCTATCCATTTTCTTTCGCTCATCCAATTCAGGGTCACGGAGGGTGGGTGGGTGTGGGGAGCCTATTTCTGACCCAAAAAGGAGAAACCCCGAAATACGACTGAGGATGCACACTCCGTGGCGGCGGGTGGCGATAATGAGCGAAATATCTCCATAGACGGTTTCGGTTGTTGTCAATTTTTTTTTTAGCTAAAGCGGGTGTTTGGGATGCGATGTGGACCTCCGATTGAACGCTATATTTTTTGTCCCGGATTATTTTACTACTGTGAAAGTATAAAAACTTGAACAAATTCGTTTGTTCAGCAGCTTCGCGACATGTCCGCTGCGACGCTGAGGTAAAAACCGCGTTTGTCTAACGTTACTAGCAAAGATAACAGCCAGGTAGCTTAGCTGCCTGCTAGCAGAGTTAGCGAACAGTTATTCTAACTAAAAATGACCCTATATGTAACAGTACCTGGGCCAGTTCAAGTTTAGTCGAGCACTAACATAAAAGTAATATAAGCAGGAAAGCAGGTGATGTTATAAAAAAAAGGAAAAATATGGCGTTTTGTGTCAGAGACGCTAGAAGCTTTTTTTTTTTTTTTTTTAAAAAAGCTAAGGGTATCCGGCATAAAAATCTGCCAAATCTGAACAAGCATAAGCGTAGCTACCCACAGCGCTGCTTTTGAAGGAGCCTTTAAAAATCAACAGTGCTCGAAAATTATACTTGATGAGACATGACCTTTCAAAATTTTAAACTAAATGGCGATGAAGCGCTCAGTATTGTGCTGTAAGAGTTGAGTTGTAGTTTTTGGAAAGGTTTTTGGGTTGATATTAAAAGTCTCTCTGTGTAATAACAAGCGTTTTTCAGAAATTATTTTTAAATAACTATATATTAACAGGATTGATTTATTAGTTTAACCAAATTTTTTCTCTTGTCTGTAGCAACTCTACCAGCAAGCTGAATGTATTGGTCAACAGGCTTCATGAGTATTTGGCTAATTCTGCTGTTGAGGACAGCAGTGGCACAGCAAACTTGGAGGATGCTGATGGTACATCTTTAATGATTCTAATCATGAGTAATGGAAACTTTATAAACATGCATTACCAAATTTTCTACTGATCTTCTGTTCACAGGTTTGGTGAACAGGTGCTGCCCTACCTTAACAGAAGTAAGTGAGCACACATAATAACACATCTCACTGCTTTTGTAGTGTTCCATCATGTTATGGAGACTGGTGGCACTAAGGGTGCCATTAATGGTTTTAGCTGGATTTAGTAAAATAAACAGCCCCTCTCTAAAGGGTAAGGAAACAGACTAAATCTACAAGCTAATCAGGAGAGACAAATGACAAATATTTGTCATAAGTTGATAGTTGTGCATTAGAAAAATAATGTCCTTAGTTAAACTTTATAAACTGTGAGTAATTTACAGACTACACTGTACCAGTATGTATTTGTCATATTTGAATAAAGTAATTAGAAAACAAAAACCGTTGTAGTGTTGAAACCTACATGAAGTTCCAGTGTTTTTACCATACAGAGAGTAAAGTTACTGAACACTAATATTTACTCAAGAAGAGACAAAGACAGAAAGTCCAGTGATGAATCTGAAAAGTTTTTAAATGCACAGGCATTTTTGACGAGGACAGCATCCACTTCCTGAGTTAAAAAATACATCAAATGAAATCCCTATTTAAATGAAGCTAAGTAACTAAGAAGTGTAAGATGACTATATGACTGTAAGATTACTATAAAAAATGACTATTTGAATTCAAAAATTAAAGTACTGTGTGTTTCAAAGGAATTTTTGACTTATAGAAACATGCAGCCTCAAGTTGTGATGCTTACTGGCAATGACAGCTTTATTTCATTGAAAACCTTTATTTTTAATGCCACCTCGGTTTGTATCTATGTGAATTTTCTAAAGTCTGTCAGCAAGGTGAAGGATTTTGGTACAGAGACCTTTTGGTTTCCATGTGTAGTCTATGTGAAGTACAGTTAGTATAGACCAGTCATGTCTGAGTGGGCTTTGGCAGTCCGTGTGGAGGGCAAACAAGGATCCATTAGTTGGCGTGCACTCTTAAGACCATTGCATTTTGAAATTTGACTTTTGACCAACACATGGAATGGGAAGTCTCGGCCTGCTTTCTTGATATCCACTGGCTGCACTGGAAGTTCTAAAACACTGCTCACTGCTCCCAGAAGCCAAGTGATAATACAACAGCTAAAGCGTTTCCAGATTGATGCTAATCTAAAGACAGTAGGTATTTTGGCCACCTGCAGTTTCAAATTTGAGACATGTATTGTCTGTGCAATTAATGTATTCTGCACCTCTTGTGGGTCATATAAATTAAACTTGTTCTTGTACAGCTCACACAGATTGTCTATATAAAGGAATAGTAGAGACAGTTCATCCCCTTGCTTAAAGATGCCGCTGCCATGCTTATTTAGAGATCTTCCTCCACTTTTCTGTTGCCGTTTCCTCATAAATACTAGCACTCTAACAGTTTTGCCTATTTCACACAGTTTCTCTCAAATACTCAGATTATTTCTGTTATCTGAGCAGTAGTCTTGCGCTCTGAAAGTTGTAGGTATCTGTAAAACGTGCTTACTCAGTATTCTATGAAAATTATCTCATGTTTCCTTATGCTGTAATCAAATGACCCGTAGACTGAAGCTATTTTTATTGCATTCCCCTTTGTGGTATTTTCCACCACAAAGCAAACAGCGATGACCATCATTTAAATACTAAATAAACTCTCATTTTGCAGGCTGGTGCTGATAGCAAATACTCAAGGCGGTGAGTTTATAATTTATTTAAAAGTATTTCAACCACAACAATTGTGGTGTGCATCATCTCCCTTTCACTGTCCAAGTAGGTTTCTAAACTTTTGTGGGATTCCTTTCTCTTTCACTGATGTTGCAGAAACCTTCAGTTGTCATAAAGCACTCTGGGACTGGATGAATCTGGGGACTCAAATGCAAGTGAGGACTTGGAGATACCAGTTAATGCAAATGGTCACCTTGATATCACTAGATTGCCTAAAGGTAGGTCTTACACACTGCTGCTTTGACTCTAAATATAATTATTTATTACCCCTCATAACATTTTCTTCCACAAAATTGAGGTTAAACGGGTTAGTGGGTGCTTTGAGGATAGTGGACATTTTTATGGGGTTCCTCAGACAAAGTGTGTTGTTAATTGACTTTCAGATTTGTATATATGTTTTTCTTTGAGCTTGTCTCCTGGCTTTGGGTTTGTAATTTTATATTTAATAATGATGGAACTGTGTTGCCTATGTTTTGTTTGCACAGCCACTGCGCTGGTCAGGGCCTGAACCAGTGTGATTGCGGTAGAGATGATTTCAGAGGTCCGAAACTCGCAGGCGGATAATCGGTGATGGAAAGAACTTTAAGAAGACGTGGAGGTCAGTCAGTACTGCCATGAAATTGCTCACAACCTAATGCTCATCTCCGGCAGAAATTTCATTAGTATAAATAATTAAATCTGCAGCACATGAAAAAAAAAGAAGGTGCTCGACAGGGTTGTTTTCCAGCTGTTTAGGCTGAAAGGCACGGTATTTATAATAATAAATATGAGGAAAATCACTTCACTTAGTATTTAAATGTTCATTATTTTGCAAGAGAACCTTATGACACTCCACCTTGGAGACTGCAGTGCCTCGACTTCTGCTGCACTGCCTGTGACAAGGTTATATATTCTGGTAAGGAGTTTTGCTCTTGTACATACTACCGAGACTATGTGGTGGATGTAAGTAAAGATGCAACAAGGCACGAGCAGTCCAGTAGCCTATTTTTTAATAACCATGTAATTGCTAATAATGGAGTTGTTGTTTCCCAGGAGGTGAACACATTGGAATTGTGAGTTGCACTGCGTGTGGCCGAGCAAGTTAGACCACTTCCGGAGAGATTGCTTGTATCGGCATCCAGCTCTGAAAGTCCTAATTTGTCAGGTGAGTCTGCTTATTGATATGCCAGAAAAAAAATTGTTAGAAATAATTAGAACAATACAGTCAGTAAGTCTAAAGCCTTAAGAATATGTAATCAAATGCTATTAAATACAAATTTCATATCATTTGGACCTCTTATTAATTGCTGATCATCAACAGCATCAAGCCTCTTTAGGCCTTAGGGAAGAATCCCAGTCCCGACTTGTGGCCCATAATCTGGACCGCTAATTTTTTAATTTTCTGCTTGCTTTGTGTGGATGGGTGGGCGGCTTCTTATGATGAATACCAATATAATAGAACTTTTTTTTTGTTCTCTGCAAAATTATTATGAAGTGTAAGGAGTTGTGCTTGTCTCGTTTTGATCCCTCATTGAGCACAATAGCTAAACTGAAAAATTATTTACAAGATGCATTACAGAACTTGACCTCAAGGATAGATCAGTTATCATAGTTATATTTTTCACTTTTTTGTGTTTATAATGTGTTTGTCAGAGCTGTTTCTAATTAAATATTTTGTTTTGACAGTCTTGCTACAACTATTACTCAAGTGATGACATCAGCAAGGATTGTGACGGGATGGATGAGCAGTGCAGGCAAGATTTATAGAATTTAGTCGGTTAATTGAAATATTAACATTTCTATGAACTCACTTTTACCAGCTATATTTATCTTTTTTTCCCCCCTTCCTCATGCAGGTGGTGTGCTGAAGGAGGCAACTTGATCTGCTGCGATTTCTGTAGCAATGCTTTCTGCAAAAAGTGCATTCTAAGAAATTTGGGAAGGAAAGAACTGTCGGGCATCTTGGAGAGCAAATGGTACTGCTATGTGTGTAGCCCAGAACCCCTTTTTGACCTGGTCATGGCTTGTGACAGTGTTCTTGAGAACATGGAACGTTTGTGGCAACAGCAGCGCAAGAGGAATCGAGTTGATCCGGGGAAATCTGAGCTTTTCCACATGCTGCCACACTCACCACAAAACATTTCTCTGGATAAATGGGATCACACTGGTATGGATGGTAATGTGGTGTTCAACTACAGCATGCTGCAGGTTTCCAAGGATATTACCAAAAAGGGCAAACATTTAGTGGACTCAACAAACACTTTAAACCAAACTTTTGTCAATTTCATTCATGCTGTGACACAAAACAAACAAACCCCTGGTGTTCGCACTCGTTACTTGAACTCCTTTTTGGAAGTAGTTAAAGGCTTGAGAAAATCTCTAGCAGCACTTGAGGATAGCCTTAAGGAAGAATTCAGTGATTTGGATGTGTCGAGCAGTTGGGAAAAACTCCTTAGTGATGATTTTGATGGCCTTGTAACAGAAACAGACTTAGAGCTAGATATCTCAGATGAAAGATGCTTGAGTGGCTTGCAGAAATTGGCAGCTGAACATTTAGAAGATAATGATTCTGACTCTAAGGGCTTTGCAGATGGGAGTCTACAAGACTGCCCTAGGAAGGACATGGATTCAGGTTCTCATGAAGCCAGACAGAGAGCACAAAAGATTGGCCTGAAGTCTTCTGAAAGCGGGGTTGACATGACTAAAAAACTAGTAGTACAACTTACACCTGTAGCTATGGAGCAGGAGCCATCCTCTGTGCCCCCCAAAACTGAGGAAGGCCTCCACAAGAAAGATAAGAAGTCAAAGGAAAAACATATATCAGAAGATGAAGAAACTGGCAAGTTGAGCAATGACAATTCCAGTGCATCTCTGTACCTAGAAGAAGAACAGGGCAATAGACGATCTCCTCGGGTGAAGACTACCCCTTTGCGCCGACCAAGTGATGTGAAAACCAAAACATCTCTGTCAGCAGGAGACAGTGACTCTGACTCTGACACTGAGGAGACCCCCAGCACAGTGCCTGCTAAAAGCACTGAGGAACAAAGTCTGAGCAGGACAAGGGATGACTCTGATTCGGATGAAGTCCCTGCTGCTCTCCTTGAACGTGCAGCAATGACACAAAGCTCAGATGAATCCCAGAGTGATGAGGATGGTGGTAAAACATCACCAAATAAAGTGGCGAAAAAATGTCTCTTTTGGCTTACTAAGAATACCCCAATCTCACCAGAGAAGATTAGGCGAAAACGAAAGATATTGGACCGCACTCCCGAGACCGACTCAAGTAACAGAAAAGTCAGTGCTCGACGGGAAAGTGGCACAGATTCCTCAAGCGATGATCAAGATTCACAAAAGAAGATACAACACTTAAATACACTGAGGTCAATGGGGAAGCCTCACCTTGTCAAAAGAGAAGAGGATGGAGTGTCTAGAAAGCGGAGTAGGATTCAAGGTGGGGAGACTAAGACTAAATCTCATCAGGAAGCGATGGAGTCATTGTCCTCATCAAGTGAAGATGAACGTGATGTTGAGTCTGGGAGTGATGGAAGTGATCAGAAGATGAAGCCAATTACAGAAGATGTGGCTTTACTAGGTGCAGCTACATTCCACCAATCGTCAGGTGAGTCTTACACATATTTAGAGCTACAGTATACACCATTGTGCAAAAGTCTTGAACCACCCTCCAGTTCTTTCTTCTTTTTTTTTTTTTGCTTCCAAGGACCCAGACTTGCTTGTAATTTTTAAAGTGGTAATGAGCAGTAGTTCTCCAGGCTTTCTAAAGGTCTTTCAAAGTTTTTCTTTGGACATTGGCTGCTTTTTCACTTATTTTCAGTCCCGTCCTTGTACTTTACCATTTTCAGAAGAATTTTTTAAAGTCGCTTAACACTGACCTATGAATCATTCAAGCGTAAAAGAGGTACCTAACCCAAGGGATGAACCAGTAATGTGTCTACAAATAATAGACAACTTACTAAAGAACCATTTTGAAATATCTTAAGGCACTTTGTTGCAGGCAGCCTGTGGCAAAAACATGTTATTTGTTCCCATTTGTTTTAGTTAAATCTGTAAAAAATGCCAATGATAACACAATTTGACAGACATAAAATTGTATTTTTATACCAATAAGGTGATTCCCAAAGAACTATTAGACTATATTATATAGCTATTAGCCATTAGTCATAAACTTGTGTCCTTAAAAAATTTGAGGAAACCTGAGAAACGGAGGACAAAAGAAGTGGCAGGCCCAAGAAGCTATCTACAGCAGATGAACAGTATCTGAAAGTCACATCCTTATGAAATAGAAAAATAAAACAGTGAGGACCTGACACAGGACCTGAGAGATGCATCGATCCATCACTGAAGCCTCATCAGAAATAGTTTCAGTGAAAGGGTGGCTGTCAAGAAGGAAGGAAAATGCAGAGAAAAGGCCATCTTTAAAACACGGTGGAGGCTCTATCATGGTTTGGGGCTGCATTTCAGCCAATGGTGTTGGGGATCTTGTCAAAATTTATGGAATCATGAATGCAAAAAGGTACCATCAGATTTTAATTTAATATACCTCCTAAAAAGCAACACATTGGCAACAGCTTAATTTTTCAGCATGACGGTGATCCCGAACACACTGCCAGTGGAGTAAATTCATACCTGACCTGGATAGAAAACGCACAATAGAACACTGTTAGTCATGGATTGGCCTCCCCAGAACTCAGACCTCAATATTATTAAAGGAGTGTGGGATCATCTTGACAGAGAATGTAAAAAAAAAAAGTCAGCCAACAGCCATAGAAGAGCTTTGAATGCCTGGAGAACTGTTCCTGGAGACTACTTAAAAAAAAATACAAGAGTTGCCTAAGAGAGTTCAGACTGTGTTAAAGAATAAAGGTGGTCATACTAAATATTGACTTTCAAGCCCATTAGAATTGTACAAACCCTTTTTTTCCTTTTTATACTGTATTCCCATGTATGTTTGCATGTTTCATTTCATCACTGGACCTATTTCCCAGCAAACCATAAAGAAATGGCTCAAGATTTTTCAATAGTACTGTATGACGCTAGTGGTTTGTCATAAATAACTAATGATTACATGCTATTTTTTTTCCAGATCATTTTTTAGATCTTTTTTTTAAACAACCAAGAAAGAAGTGCTCTGACAGAAATAAATATATATTTCCACTTTCCCTGTTGTTATAACCCGTCATACATTAAACACATTCTTGGCAATGTATTTGATTGTGCTGTCAAAATGAAAGGTTACTTAATTTTAAAGTTCATGTTTCTATATGTTTGTTCTTGTAGGAGATGAGGAGCAGTCTGGGCCCTCATGGGCAGCAGAAGATGACGATGATCCAGAAAATAGGTACGGTTCAAAAAGCCCGGATATAGACTTTGTAAAACAAGTTAGGTGTGGAAGAAAGACTGCAACCTCAAATCTTGACGTCTGTGCAAAATCTAGCAACACCCGTGTCATTAGGACTCAGTTACAGCCAATTCAAACTCGACCAAAACGTAGCTGCAGTAGAGCCCCGGCAATCAAATACACATTTTAGAGGTGAAATGGGACACGTGCTTTATTGATAAGCAACATAATCTGCTTGTCTGTTTTTTGTTTAGTACATTTATAAATGCTAGAACATTTTATTATTTCTAATATGATAACTGGATTCGCTCCCTGGGACACTTGGCTGATATTAAATGAGACCCACTTAAAGAGGTCAAAGTATAAATTTGGGTGATGAAGCTTGTTTGGCCTTACAGTTAAAGTTGAGTAACATGTTACAGTTGAGTAACATGAGTACAGGTGTGGTTTCAGTGAGAGTATACATTTAAGAAAGTGTGGAGCTTCAATGTACTGTTTATTCTGTCTTTTCAAAATACACAAACGCGACATTGAGTGGCACTATTAAGTAAAATGGAGTATTGTTATTTCACAGGTGAAGTATAAAGTTTGAAACCTGACAGCAACATTATCTGCACATATTTTCACTTTAAAAACAGTATAATTTGTCTTCTGTTTTTATAAGCTGTTAACGGTGGAGATCAGTGTTTTGTTTTTAACAAGCAGGGGTGGGACTTGCAAAGTTGCAAAATGTGTTTAAAAATTTTATGCTTCACCTTTTTGAATTCCTCACCTGTGAGCCTAAATGGTCACAGTTGTGGTGTGACAATTGAATTTTGGTTATGGACTAAAAGGTTGGTTTTTGAATAAACTGATCTCATTCAATGTACTTGGCTCTGTATATGCATTTAGGTTTCTTTTATTCAGCTTTTGAGAAATTTTAGCCTCAAAGATTTTTCTTTTCATGGACTGCCTTTTTGTAATTTATCTACAGCACCAGACCGGAACATCATAACTTAGGGCTGCATTTTTACATGCAAATGGGCCTATGTTTGATACCACAGAGTTCTATGGATTCGCAGCGTTGCAATTACGGCATGGTGAGCATCTATAAATTTCCGGATTTGTCACATGGCTAACTTGTCAAAAATGCTAAGTTTTCCAAGCTTAGCAGTTCTCGAAAAGACCCAAAGCCTCCCACAGTCCTCAGCTCAAAACAATATCAACAGCTGAGCATATACCCCCCCTCCCCCTGCCACTGTTGGGTTTTATGCAAATTGTGGTAAGCAACAAAATTAACCACAAGCTGCAGCAGATGTGATTTTGTGTTTTTGTTTTTTGCATTGACGTGTTTCAAGGCTTCGAGTAACATTCAATTTGACATAATACCTCTATAACTTAGTTTGTAGTCAGTCTTCTTTAAAAGTTAGTAGACATGCAAACAGCAATTGAGTTGCAACAAGTTTCTTATTTCATCCCAACAAGTTGAAGTCCTTCTGGGCCACTGACACCCACAGTTGCACCTAATGCACTTTGGAGCAGGCTTTATGGCAGATTGACACTCACTGGATATCTTGAGTGCTGATTCCATTGAGTTAAGTTGGAGCATGTTGACATGCATGTATTATTTGCTTCACAGGTTGTCAGGATTCTAGAAAAGCTGTAAATCTGGTCAAAGTGTCCTTGAGCTGTGAAAACCTGCTATTGGATGTATATATTAGTTCTAGTAGGGATTAGAGGGCTGAGTTTAGAGAAATTAAATACTTTCAGTATTATTTTGGTTTTCTGACTAAGCTTAATATTTCACACTAATTTTCCACTGCCTTACCTCTGTTAACATTTTTCTGAGCTTTCTTACACCACCCCTATGCAATGGAAGTGAATGAAATTTGATTAATTAGCAATACGTCTATGAATAGGTTAACATAACA